>JAHDIT010000022.1:0-142959 GCA_019232045.1 Ogataea degrootiae
ATTGATTATATAATGACAAAATATTACAAATTTGCGGTGTCCCTAGCAAAGTCTGCGGTGTCCCTAGTCATTCCCGTAGTTTGTTGTGCAGGTAGAGGAATTAGGAAAATTTAGAACTGATTATGTCATACAGGTAAAATTGTTGTGTGCGTATTATGTCATTTGTTGTGGCAGTACCAAAGTCTGTTGTGGCAGTACCAATTCCCATCTCTATGGTGCCTGTAGACCTTCCCAGAGAAACTTGAATTAAAATTGATCAATTGATAAAATAAAATAATATATTAATAACAGGTAATATATATTGTAATTGATTATTCTTATTAACAAACTCATAAGATAAACATATAAAAGGAAACTTAAATAAATAGAGTAGTACCCTCTATTTATATTATAATACGTTAAAAACATCTGGTAATAGCAATCTTATACTGAACTTACCCTTTTGTAACAAAGAGACATTGAGAAGGTAGTGTCTCCTCCAAAAGTTCACAATATTTAAGAGGGATCTTTGAATTCCGTATGTATTCCTTTTATAGCTCTTTTTACCCTTTAGTTTAGCAGGCTATGTTACCTGAAGCAACAAGTGTTTAGGTATAGTCCTTTCGACCATATACCAGGAACATAGCCGTGCTACTATCACTAATACAACTATACGTATACAGGAAGTATAGTATCACATACGTAGTTATATATTGATTATAATAATGTAATATGTAATATGTAATATGTAACTTGCTATAAAAATAGTGTTGAGATTGAAGTTGTAATATGTAATAAGTAAAGTAAACCGATGGACGATACATAAATCCTGATACACTGAAGGATTAGTGTTCGAACTGATCGGAGTGGTGTTTGAATTAAAATAAAAATGAACACACTTTTTCTCAACAAAAAACTAAAAAAAAAAACTAGAAGTGCTTCAAACTTTCCCTTGTTTCCTTTGTTCTAATGCATATTGTATGTAGAAGTATATTTCTCCAGAAGACTGAAAAAAGTCATTATCAGTTGGCGTGTGCCGCAAAAACACAGCTTAACCAATTTAGAAGGACAAGACCTGCTCCCATGCAGTTACATTGTGTCATGGTGGTCGGTATTGTGGTAGACAGTTCCCAGTCAAGACGCTTAGCAACTGTAGGGCCGCAGGACACCACGTATAAACTATTCAGTCCTGCTATTATCCATCCACCAAACATGATTGTTCCATCACCAAACGCCTGCGGCCAGCTTCTGCCAGAATTCGCCAAACCGGCGAATTCTGGGGGGATGTCGTGCTTTTCTGAGTGTTCTGAGTCAAATAACAGAACGACGTAGGCCGCTAGGACCATGAGTCCTAGGGCTAGCACAACGACCATTATTGGCTTACGCCACCAACTTGATTGCCTGCTTGTCGATTCACGAATGTTCATGAACACAATTTTTTTTGCTTTTCTTTAACAGTTTCCCCTGGGGCCAAATGTATTCGAGTCGACAGTGAAATATGAAGTGTATAAGTGGTAGAATTTTTTGTTTCAATAATTTCTAAAAAACTGTGGTGGTATTCTTCTGGAAGTGTAACTTAAAGAGAAAAGGAGACAAAGAGGAAAGGAGACAAAGAGGAAAGGAAACAAAGAGGAAAGGAAACAAAGAGGAAAGGAAACAAAGAAGGAGACGAAGAAGGAGACAAAGAGTGGGAATTCTGAGCGCTTCCTATAAGTAAGGATCGTGTCCTAACCCAATTATTGGACTACAGAAAACGTCCCTTAAACCTTCAGCCATGTCTTTGACATAGTTACCTCATCATGTGGTGCAGGGACGTCATTCTCATCATGAAGCCAGTCTTTTCTTTGCTGATGTTGTTGGTTATGTCGAACAGCTTCAGCATGGTATTGGACTTGCCGGTCCCATACCTGTGAATTAAGCTGAGTGTTATATCTGGCGCCTTCAGTGTAGTTTGTAGCCAGAACATCTCTTATAAAGTTGGACAGTCTGTCATAATTTCTGCTTCAGACTCTGGTCACCCGCTACACGATGTCGACCTAAACGATGCCAGCGCAAAAATTGCACACAGAACTGGTACTTCTGCGAAAGAGGATCATATCTTACTCCACCACTATATATTAGTTCAAACTGCCTAGTGTCTTCTCTGGTACCTTCCATTCTTTAGATGTCATCCTCTGGCATGTAAACAGCAATTTTGGTTTTGCTGCTCGATGCTTCACCGTAGAATTGGTGACAGCCTACAGCAAAGCTGTCTTCTTTGGAGAGAGCAGTAGGAATGTGGCATTCTGAATAGTGAACACCCATACGAGAATTGGTGGCGCCGGCATTGGGACATAAGTTGCAAAGTCGGCTAGCAAACACCAGCAAATAGGGGTTGGGGTCGTTCATCACCCTAACATGACCAGGACAAGAACGCAAGCAGAGAATCTTGTTGTACCAGACAGGTTATTCGCAACGTATTGAGCTATTGCCTTAGGCTTTAATCTATGAGGTTGCTTACTTAGAAGAAAGTATTACAATTATAAGTATATTATTTGTTGGATTTTATTTTATATTTTAATTTTATTTTATTTTACAATCAGTTATCCCATAAGGTATCGTTAGTCTGCAAGGTCTTTCTCTTTCAAATGGCCTTCCTAAAACATATAATGGATCGTGGTGAGAGGGTTCGATAGCTACTTAAAACTGATAGAAGGATAAATAGGCATCCTCTTTGATATCCCTTCTCTTCTATCTGTTCGATAGGAATGGAGTCTAAATAGAAATATGGGAAATACACAAAATATATGTAATAAAATCAAAGACGAAACAATTCCAAAAGTGGAGTAATTCAAAAGTGAAGTGATCAAAAGAGGAGTAAATGAAAGAGGGGCAAAAGGCTGTGAGAATAGGGTGAGTGGGTAATAAGAAATAGAGAGTAGAAAGTAGGTCAAATTCCTACCAACTGAAGCCAATAATATCGCTGCTTGGTGAGAGCAACGTTTTCTGTCCAATAATTGGGTTAGGACACGACCTTTAATTATATATAAAGCCCTCAGAATTCCCACTCTTTGTCCCCTTTCCGCTTTGTCCCTTTTCCTCTATGTCCCCTTTCCTCTTTATCTCCTTTCCTCTTTAAGTTACACCTCTAGAAGAACACCAGCATATTTTTTTAGAAATTATTGAAATCAGAAATTCTACCATTTACAAAGTTTACATATTGGCACAAACACCATTGATAACCAATTTATTTGAGTTCGTCTTGGTTCAGGAGGAGATCCCTTGGTACCCTTGGTATAATGTTTTTTCTTAGGTTATAGATAGGACTTAGTTCTCGAGTCCAATAATAGATTCAAATAGTGAATATAAATTTTGTAGTGGTTGAATTTTTGATTTCAATACTTTCTAAAAAATATTCTGGTGTTCTTCTAGAAGTGTAACTTAAATATATAAATTTCGAAATGGAATCTCCTCATGAATTAAGACGTGCTCAATTAAATTGGTTGCATATATCAATGGTGTTTGTGTCACTGCTGGGGTTCCCGCTCCTAGTTATTGTTTACATTTTGGCAAACCATAGTTCAAATCGTTCTGGAGAATGAGACGTGACACCAGAAATTGTCAAACTAATTGCACGGTCTGGTATAAGGTGGACAACCGCGGTTATAGATGGGTCTATCAGCTTTTTAGGATAGACCCATCTATAACCGCGTTTGTCCACAAATGTTTGCGCTTACCATATATATACATGGTCATCATCCAGACGTTAACAGGACGTCTCAGACATAGGCACCTAAGAGGCTTGATTCAGTCACATATTCTGCGGCTTTATTTAGTAACCATACCGTGAGCTAGTCTTGAACGGATACGTATTCGTCTTTGGATGACGCTGTGATCACATTAGGCAGCTTCGATGGGAGCAACTACATTAGATCCGAGTCCTCAGAAAATACCACGTTGCAGAAGCGTAGCAGTGGTACGTGGATGTCTTACACTAACTAGGCAGTCAATGTTGGATACATATCTGATCTCAAGAACTGGAAAGGGAATTATAAACTTGCTAATGATCTTAATTACAACGACGTTCTACGAACCGTTAACCAAGTTCAAGACTGCACAAGTTCAGGCTGTTATTCAATGGGAAACAAATATTGCGTTGGAATTGGGTTTAGCAGTCAGAAGGGTCAAAATTGTTGTGGTGTTGTCTGTCTGATACAACATTATCTATGTCATATGAGGCGCATGTGGCGCGGTAGATTCTGATCATTGAGCGTACAGATTTTAGTCTCTGATCTGAACCTGAAGGTATTTAAGTTGGTGAGAGCCTTCTTACTCAATAAAGCTCTCTATACTAAATAGTTTTTTATGTTCTACTTTGAGTTCTATTTTAGTAATCAAGTTTATAGGTTTTCACTATTGAATAAGAATTATGCATTTTTTTATTAGAGTATAGAACCTGGTTCGTGGCTCATCATAGGCAGGCTATTACTTAATCTATAGTCATTATGGATGTCCATCTAGGTAGTCTCCCTTATTAACATTGACTTCCTACAATATACAATGACAATCCGCTTTATATATTTCAACACAAACCACATTTCGCTAAAGGGGCTTTGGTCTATTTAGAGGGATGTATGAATTCCATATGTATACCTTTTATAGCCCTTTTTACCTTTTAGTTTAGTTAAGCTATATTGCCTGAAGCAACAAGTGTTTAGGTCAGGTCCTTCCGACCGTATACCAGGAATATAGCTTCACTACTACATAATACAGTCCATATACACAGAGTATAGTAGTTCAATAGTGGTTATATAAATTTTTATTAGCACCGGCGCTATAAAACCCAGGTTCCATAAAGGGAGGATTAAAAACGAGAATGATCTTGGTAAAAACAAAATATCCTTTAATTTTAACCCTTAAAAAAGAAACTCAAAACACGAAAAAGAAGTTTTCAAAAGAAGGTAATCTGGCCCATAAAAGTTCGATCTATAAATACAAGAATAAATTTGAGAGAGCATCAATAAAGTGGATACCTTGCAGTTGAAAAGAAAAAAATACTGTGTATCTACATATGCCGTTTTTAAAAAAAGAAGCAATATAAATTCAATCATAAAATATTATTTCTTTAAAAGATTGAATTAACGATATCAGAACCAATAGTTGCACCAGCACCAAAGATAGCAGCATTACCTAGTTTAGAGCCAAACCTCTTTACAGCGCCAGAATGACTATGCTGCTGTTGTTGTAGTTGTTGTTCTGGAGGCGGTTGTTGTTGGAACTGTTGTGGAGGGAATGGCATTTGTTGTTGTTGGTAGCCTTGTGGTGGCATACCCATTGGTAATTGTTGATGCTGTTGGAAACCAGAGATGGGTTGTTGTTGCTGCTGTTGGAAGTATGCTGGAGCAGCTTGTGCTTCCGGTTGCTTCTCAGATAACGAAGGAGCAGCAGAACCACCTAAGATTCTAACGTAATTTGAAGGGAACATACCAGTGTTGCCACTGCACGAGCCTTTCCACCATGATTCTGAAGTTTTTTCTATAACTGTAACTTTATCGCCGCGCTTTAATGACAAATCTTCAGGCTGTTGAGCTTGATAATCGTATAAGGCTTCAGCTAATTCATTTTGGTTGTTAATACTAGGAGCTGGAGCAGAAACTTTGGCAACAACGATATCAAATGGAGCCATACCTGATTCATATTTACGTGGCAGAGAACTGATAATTTGGTCGTATAATTCCCTTGTAATAACATTTGATTCCTGTAAGAATTCCAATTCCTAAAATAACAAAAGACAACATAAACGGTTTTTAAATCAGTTAGTATATTTGTAATTCAATATGGATTTTTGGTGGGGTGAACTAATGTAATCTGGTGTACCTACGGTTTTGACAGTTGTTAATGAGCGATTGATTCCAGCAGACATTTTTATATTAGCAAGTGGTTGGTGATATTTAGTAAATTATTGGTCGGTGTTAATCTATGATGAATGATTATGGGTAAAGTTACCAAGTATAGGTAACATAAAGAGAGAGAAAGAGAAACGGCGATTACTTGAAGGCTGAACAGTGAAACGATAAAACAAAGCCACTGAGGAAATAAGATTGACCTTGATGACCTACGTTAGGTTGAGTGTGGCTAATAATGAGGCTCAGCTTGATGAGGCTGATTGTAAGGAGCATCACCCCATTTCGTTAATATACTTTCTACCTTAGTCTGGATGCCCACTTGTACCGTTTAGAGATATCAAAAATAAAAATAGAAGATATTAAAAAAATATTAAACTATATACTTGAATATATATTGGTTTTATTCTTTTGAGTTTTGTTTTGGTCCGTTTTTCAATAAATAAAATCAAAGAGAACGAAAAAAGAATGGACAATGAAAAGGTGACTAATTAATTAAACCCTTCATATTTTTCTTTCCTTTTGATTTTAATCTCTTAAATTTAAATGAAGCAGGTAGAGTTTTAAAAAATAAGAAAAATAATTTGTTTTTGTATTTTATAAATCCATTTTAAACTTACTTTCTTCTGAAAGCACAACCTTCAGATAATTTAGCCTTACCACCAGTTGGAGCACATAAAACAGTGGAACATGAGTCACAAGTAACAGCAGTTTGGGCATGTGAAAAAACAGTTGTGATGTTTAAACAACCAGAACACTTAACGTCCATGAAGTAAGATCTTGGTGATTGAACTAATGTCTTTAGCTTATGTTTCTTAGCTTCTGAAGCAGCACTTGGGTGCAATAAATCCTGAACTAAAACCTATAATATATTGATTCAAAATTTCATTTTAAATGAATTTGGTGACAATGTTAGTATTAAATTCTTCCATGTCTCATATGAGTAGTTTAGAAGTTGAAAGAAAATAAGTAAAGCAGTATGAAAAATAGTAGCGATATATTTGAAGAATCTGTTTATGAATCGAAGAGAAATTGACAGAAGTGAATATGGAGTTTAATAAATCAATAATCAATCAGTGGTACTTCCAATAATAACATCCACTTATCATCCGTCATGTATGTTCATTAAGTATTCAATTATTGTATAGTAAAAGAGTATGTTTCGCGTTCAACCAATGTTGGTTTCTCTTGAAAACTATCGTTTTTCTCTCCCTGTTGCTCGATTTCGGTTCAATTATGAAAGTATTTCCTGAATTATAACTATTGACGGAATACTTCTACACTGATATTTTCCATCAGTCATTTAAAATGTCTATTCAATAATTAACTCTGTAACTCTTAAATACTGGTGATTTGCTCTATATGTTGAAAGACCTGTTTTGGATGATGTAAACTTTTTCATTGTATTACAGTGCCATGTACTTCTACAAGCTGACTCTTTTTGAAGAATGACGTCGTTCAAACGAGTATAGTTTGGAATCTCATTGATGGTCAACTATGGGTCCGCTATGTTAAATGTTATATATGTATAGTTTCCAAAATGGTGTTCTATGTTCACAAGGAGGGTGGATCCTTCGAATGAACTAGCTCATTTTTTTAATTGAAATTCATTTAGTCATTATGTTCACTTGCTTCACAACCACATATTGGAATCATTCTCGGACACATCTTAAGGTATTCCTCGTCTTTGAAGAAAAAATACATGTTGTCTTCTCCATAACTATTACAATATTTCAACGGCCAAAAGTACACTTGTGTGTTAAAATCCAACAGGATCATTAATCCTCCTTGAATACAGTAATACATTAATAGATCAATAATCATTATCATTATATTCTGCTTGTCTTTCTCCATTACGCTTTATCAACTTGTAGTTATAGTTGTAATTGCTGTTTCTGCTTTACTCTTTCGTGTTCCTGTTCTCTTTCATTGATTTAATATTACATACCATTTTGAATTGCTTATTATTTGGTATATCTACTAATTAACCAAATTCTTTATTCCAAGTGCTTTCAACAAGGGTACACTAGTTTTCAACTAATACAAGATTGATTTGAATGCTACCACTACTACAGCCAAACAAGCAAACCCACTGAAAGTTTGCAAACCACCCCCCTGTTCGCTCACACATAACACATTGAGCAATTCGCTCGCAAAGGGAGATTCTCCAGCCGCCGAAAACCTAATTTGTTAAGTTTTTTTTCACTGAAACTTTTCAGGAAATTTGGATTATGTAATCTCTACTATTTAACCTAATAGGTGGGGAAGACAACTGAATTTCAGTTATAAATGGTGGTGTGGTATGTTGGCTCGCGGTGTGCATAGTATATAGTATGAGGGTTTTCGTAACCCTTAGCGTTTAACACGTGATTTCAGGCACTGCTCCCTTTTTTTTGTTATCTGTGTGATCGAAGATGGGCTATGTTTCAAGGTTGATCAAGAACATTGTTATATAATAAATGAGTCAATTGATGTCTTATTTACTAGAATTCTGAAAGGGATCAAATTTATTTAAATTTAAGTACTAAAAGATCCGGTAATCGGTGCATCAATAATCGTTAACAGTAGTCGTAGTGCTTGCAACAACGATCATTATGCTGATAGTAGACTTAGACCGAAAGGGGCTGGGGAGGTAAGGCGCTTACCGAGTTATCCATGGTTAACATTGGATATGTTGTCGTTGCATTAATTCAACAATCGATAATTCCTCCATTGAACAATATCTGAATCTTTATAAAACAAAACGAGGATAAGAAATTGTTTCCAGCATTTTTTGACTACTTTCAATAGTAAAAATTAAACTTGCATGCATCGTTAGGCCAGCCTAGCTTCATATAGATCATAATTATGCTAGCTACAAGTTTGAAACATTTGCTTTTTTTCTTGTCTGGATTTTTTTGAACTAAATCGTATAGTATAATATTATTATAAATAAAATAACAACAGAGAAAAATATTAGTAACTGAATAAAAAAAAATTAAGAACAAATAACAATAATAAAAAATGATAAAAAATAATCAAAAAAAAAACACAAAACAATAATAATTATAAAACTCAAAAAAGGAACATTAACAGTGAAGGCAAAAAAGTGGATAAGAAGAAACTCACAAACAGCCAGAGGCAGACGATGGTGAGCAGGAGAAGGAACGCAGGGGGAAACAAATATGTATATATATCATAAGAAAGTATCGCTAGTAACTAACAAAATTAAGTAATAATAGATAAGAAGGTGAAAAAAGGGAGAAAGTAAAAGAGACTATAACAAATTCAAAAAAAAAGTACCAAGGAAGACAACACATAAGACAAGCAATCGGAAGTGTATAATGTGGTTCAACATTCTTATAACGGTCTAGTAAGTCCTGATATGTGATATAAAGCTATAAAACTGGAGATTCAATATATTGGAAACGCCTGCAAAGTCAAGGATAAAAATTTCTTCTCTTCTTTTTTTGCTTTTCTAAACTGATGGACACGTTAAGTTTGTGTTGCAACATAAAATATTGGAAATCTCCTAGTATTTGTTTTCTTCTTTCTTCTTTTCACTCTTCTTTTCACTCTTTCAAAATCTAACATAAGAAATTAAAGTAGAGTTAGTAGTAACCTGTACATGTATATACATATATATGAACCAATAGAGATTTGAAGGAATAATAAAAAGGAGGAGGGGAAATAAAATAAAATGATAATAATAGGACAACAAAATGTGATTTTTTTACAGATCTTAAAACTTAGTTCTTTGTATCTTTCTAGATTATTTGATTTTATTTGGTTGCTTTCTTTTTATTCTTTGGAGATTGTATACCCGCTTGTGGTTGACCTCCGTAATTATATTTCTTCTTTTCAGCAGGTTTCAAAATTTGGAACGAACACAACAAACTTTCATCGACACTCATCATTGCACCGGCGTTATCGAATTCGCCACAATAGTTTGGAGCTGAGAAAATTGTAACCAACTGTCTTTTACTAAAGAATTCATAACCATCTTCAACAACTTGATGGGCTCTACAAATTAAATCCATATCATGTTTTTGTAAGAATCTTGAAACAACATCAGGTCCAAATGTAAATGAGACACCTCTATCATTCTCACTCCAACCCGTTATATCTTTATCAGGGTCGGACCAAAGTAAATCACACAATAAACCAACATCAGGAATATCTGTTGGTCTCATCACTCTTCTAATCTGCTCCATTGTATTTAAATCCGGTGATAAACCACCGTGCATTGTGAAAATCTTTTCATCGATAATAGCAGCAATTGGTAGACAGTTGAAGCAATCAGTGAAAGTTTTCCAAAGTTTAATATTATAACGTCTCTTACATTCATCGTAAAATCCATAAATTCTGTTAATTGAAGCACATTCGTGATTACCTCTCAAAATGAAGAAATTTTCAGGATATTTAATTTTGTAAGCCAATAATAAACAAATGGTTTCTAAAGATTGTTTACCTCTATCAACGTAATCACCTAAGAATAAATAGTTGGCTTCAGGTGGGAAGGCACCGTATTCAAATAATCTTAATAAATCGTAATATTGACCATGGATATCACCACAAATCTTAATTGGGGCTTCAAGTTCCAAAAGTATAGGTTGTTGAATGAAAATCTCTCTAGCTTTTGTACATAAATATCTAATTTCAAATTCTTGTAATTGAACCTGTTTACCAGGTCTAGAACCTCTGACGTCTAGTAGTCTATCAATGATTGATTCGATATCAGCTTCTTGTTGTTCGGCCATTGTTGCTATATGACGTATGCTTTATGCTATGATTGTTTTATTTGTTGTTGCTCTTTGTAGTTATTTATCTACTATATATTGAAAGGCCAATTATAATATTGTTAAATCAAAGTTGTAAATATGGGAAGTATAGAGAAGAATTGAAGACAAAAACAACTTAAATATACCCAGTTGTTAAACAAAATGAATCTTTGATTTCTTCTGTTTTGTTTAGTGTTGATTTAATTTGACTAGATTTAAATGGTATTCAACACTATGTTTTGATTTAATACAAATATACGGATGAATAAGTCAAAGAATAGGCGAAGACGTCGTCTTTAATTTGCGATGTTGATGGATATAAAAACGCGTTGTCAAATGACTAATTGATGAGGTGATTGTTTAAATAAACTGATGTGTTTGAGGTTTTTGTTAATTTAGGAGGAGTATATTAAGAAAGACAAACGACAGATGAATAACTGAACCTAACTCAGCAGAATTTCGATTACACAGTAAAACAAGGGTGGGTGATTTGTGATAGGATGTAAAGTAAACAAAACAAAGAGAAGGAAAGTAAAGGGAGGCGTAAGAGGTTGAAGTGAAAGTAAAAATAAGGCATCCACTAATTTAATTGGCTTTAAGTAAAATTAGTAAAAAAAAAAAGGTCGAATGTGTTGCTGTTTTGTGCGCTCTTTTCATTTGATTGAGAGACTTTGATACCGCCAACCGTCGTTTGTCGGTCTCCTCTAAACTAATCGACGGGTCTTTTGATGATGTCAGCACGTGGTTACCGTGGGAGAACTGCTGATGTCAACATTGCAAGATGTGCCCGGGTTGAGGATCAGGCACGTCCGTGGTGTGAGATAAACGACAGTGGGAGCGCTGCGCTTGGTTGTTGTTTGGAATCAGGATGGGGGAAGAGGAATGGCACGGCGCCCTTCGGGAACTTGTTTTCTTTCTGGAACCGCACCCGGCGATTTCATTTCATTCTGTGTGGGATTTGATTCTGATTTCAAATTAGAGGACTACTCCAGTTTTATATTCTACACTATATACCATATTCCATACCTAACAAAGGTAAGGTGGAGTTGAGTCTTCTCTGAAAAAGTGGTTGGTGTTTATAGTTAATATATACCAACCAATTTACAAGGTACCCAATTCCCAACATTATATACATATATATACATATCATATTCAATACCTTTATTACTAACATCCACTACACTATACTATATACACTGATTAGAGTATAGTAATAATGTTTAATAAACCACAAAAGGTCGTGCAAACGTCAAATAGTAGCTCCATTTGAAATCGTTGAAAAATTTGAAGATTTGGCCCATACTTTGTTAACTAGCATAGTATTAATGGTCTTGTAAGCTACCCATCTGTGGTAAATACTTGAACTATTGATCATTAGACTTGCCATCATCATCAATAGTTAGTTATCCCGATAATGCTTTCTAGATCACTCATTTCAAGATCAAAGCAAATATCGATCTCTTCAAATAACTCATCACTGATAAAAAGATCCTTCTCAACAACTTTATCATCAAAGAATGAATTAAATGTTAACAGCAATGCAGACGAAGTCTCAGAGCATCCAAACATTCAATTACCAACTATTGATAGTATAGACTCGATGAAAGAAACTGGTATTCCTGGCTTAATGTCTTCAGATGTATTAAATGACATTTGGTATAATCAATCAACGCATAAATTGGATGATTTAGCTTACGGTATATCAGGCTCACCAAATAGATCTTTATTAGAGTCTTGCTTTAGAGCACCTGAGCCATTATCAAAAAACCCATTTTTGGATAGAAATTCCTCAGCTGCATCTGTTTTAAAAGGTTATACTCTAACAACATCAAATAAAATCATTGATCAATATTACAAAATTTTAAGATTTACAGCCAAGAAACCAAATGAACAATATGTTTTCCAAGCTGCCTCTTCAATTTATAACCTATACTATTTCCTCTCTTCCTTGAAATCGAATCCAGTGAACCAAATAGTTAAACCTGATTATAAAGAACTGTTAAAAACCCCTGATATTTATAGACCCGTTGAAAATCAACCTCGTGGTAAAATATTGGAACAAATAGTTTCCTCTTTTGGTTCAGTCGAAGAATTCCAAGCTTTATTACTAGCAACTGCAAAATCAACAAAAGGTAACGGCTATACTTGGGTTTTAAGTAAATTCATTAAACCTCCTCCAGGTCAAGAATCTAAGAATTTCTCAGGTCATTCATCGTTGGCAATTCTAAATACTTACAACTATGGTCAACCACATCATTTCACTTCAGGCCAAATTACAACAGCTAGAAAATACGTTGAAAAGAAGCAAAAATTAGAATCCGGTGAATTATCAGATGATATTTTCACTAGTGTTTCTGTCCCATCCGTTGAAGATGCCCAAGATGCTGTTGATCCATTAGATTTCGTTTATGAGCCATTGTTTGCCATTGGTAACAACCCCTCTTTCTGGTTAAGAGACTTTGGTGTCTTTGGTAAAGAACAATATTTAAATAACGTGTGGAACAGTATCGACTGGAGCATTGCTGAACAAAGATTAGTTAAAGAGAATGCTGGTTCGAATACCGAAAGAAGATTCATTTGAAGGCATCTCAACTGATCTTTTGGGTATACTTTTGGCAAACTTGCCGAATTAATGTACATGTATATATATAAAAAATAAAAATTATAAGTTTCATCTATTATTCCGCATTAACTTTGTACTTAGTTCACTATCTATCTGTATACTTCAAACTTTCAGTTGTGGTCAAATAGTCTAATGGAGCCGCACAAAGAGTAGTGCCTGAGAACACAAAAGAATATTTATCGAGAAAAAAAATTTAAAGAAATTAAGTCAATTGTTTAAAATTCAACTTACATCCTTAAATGATACTTGAAGGATTCAAATACCAAAACTAATATTTGAGTTACTCAGAGTTTGAAATATTATTCGTCAAATAAAACGATGAAGAATATAAGAATTTTAAATAAGGGTCAGGTCAAACCGCAATCAAGAACCTATCCTGACTTGGAAGTTTTAACTTCTTCATTTGATGCCATCAGTGATAGTATTACAATTGTTTTAACTTCAAATGAATCACAGTTAATAGAAGTTCAGCAATTTATGAAAACTGGTGAAATTAAATTATTGGCCTCTTTTAGTGTTAAAGAAAATGACAAGCTGTTATCATTTGCACATTTTGCTGACAGTCTACAATTAATTTTTGTTTTCCAACAAGGTGATATATTAACTGCAACCTATGATTATTCTAGTCCAGATCCAGATTCAACAATTATAGAAATTGTTGGTTCCATTGATTGTGGATTGAAGTGTGCATCTTGGTCACCTGATGAAGAAACTCTTGCAATTATGACTAACGAAAGAAATATTTTATTGTTATCTAGATTATTCGAACCTATTTCTGAAAAATATATGAATCCAAACGAGCTTGAATCAAACAGTAACGTTTCTGTTGGTTGGGGTAAAAAAGAAACACAATTCCAAGGTAAAGGTGCCAAACAGTTAGAAAGAGAAAGACTGGCATTACAACATGCAGGTTTAAATATTGATAGTGATAATGCAATTTTACATGATCCTACAGTTGCTGAAATTCAAAATGGTAGCTTATCAGCTTATGATTATCAAACTTGTAAAATTTCATGGAGAGGAGATTGTCAGTATTTTTCAATTACAAGTATTGAAGAACCACAACCGGATTCATTACGTAGAGCTATTAGGGTTTATTCTAGAGATGGTGAATTGGATTCATGTTCTGAAGCAGTTGATGGTCATGAAGAGAACCTATCTTGGAAACCACAAGGTTCTTTAATTGCATCAACACAAAGGAAATTTGAACCGGAAATCAATGAAGAAGTTTTAGATTTGATTTTCTTTGAAAGAAACGGTTTAAGACACGGTGATTTTACAACGAGATTACCACCAGGTTCCAAAATCATTGATCTAGATTGGTCATGTAACTCGGAAATAATTGCATTTCAACTATTTGATTCCATTCAAATATGGACAACCAAGAACTATCACTGGTGCCTAAAGCAAGAAATCTTCAGTATTCATAATGAACCTATAACATTTATGAAATTTCATCCTGAAAAACCACTAAGAATCATGATTGGTACCAGTTCACTAATAGAAATCATTGACATGACGTATACCATTTCAAGTGGTTCGACTGCTGCTCCGTTCGATTTAGGTATGACTTTAGTCACAGATGGTACCACCTGTAATGTGACTCCATTCTCATTGGCTAACGTTCCACCACCAATGTCATTAAGAGAAGTTGACGTTGGTGAACCAATTGTCGACAGTGCTGTTTCTCAATCCAATTCTATACTTGCTATATTAACGAACAATACATTGTCAATTGCAACTGTCGAATTAGAAACGATGATTAAAGGTGCTAAACATCCTGAAATCGTCTCAACCTTACAAAAAGCTATATTTGCCGAAGACTTGGATCAAGTTAGACAAGTTTCCATCATAAATGATAATACTGTTGCTATTTTATTCGACAGTGATATCTTTTCTAGAATTGCATTGGTTGATATAACTGATAAATCAATGCCAACAGTTTCTTTTGTCTTTGATGTTGTTCAATCCAAGGCTGTTTTACTAAAACAAACTACTGACTTCACTCAATTAACTTATGAAACTGTTGATGGCTCTGTTTATTTGTTGGATGAAGTTAATTTTGGATCTAAATTGGTCTCGAAATTTCCGCAACTTTGTAGCAATTACGCTGTTGTTAGACTTTCTTCAATTGAAACTCAATGGGAAGATGATAGTGGTTATTACGCATGCTTCGGTATGTCTCCAAACGGTAAGTTGTTTGTTAACAGCAAAGCATTATGTTCAGGTGTTACTTCCTTATTGTTAACTGAATCTCACCTATTGTATACAACAGCACAACACCAATTGAAATTTGTTCATTTGTTGAACAATGCTTCGTTATTTGAAAATGATGGGAATGAAAATATTTTAGATTCTTCTGCTGATGATAACGATGAAAGAACAAGAATGATTGAAAGAGGATCTTTGTTGGTTTCTGCCATTCCATCAAAGGCATCCGTCATCTTACAAGCCCCAAGAGGTAACTTGGAAACTATCTGTCCGAGAATCATGGTTTTAACTGGTGTTAGAGAAGATATTAAAGCAAGAAAGTATAAAGAAGCTTTCATGACTTGTAGAACTCATAGAATTTCTTTGGATATTCTTCATGATTATGATTCTGAATTGTTCTTCAATAACGTTGAGCGCTTCATCAAAGATATTGATAGAGTTGATTACATTGATTTATTCCTATCATGTTTATTAGAGGAAGATGTCACTGAAACTAAATACAAAGAGACATTATCTCAAGTAAACGATACACAAATTCAACAACCACAATCATCACAAGCTCAGTACCAACAACAATTATATCAGAGTTTACAAGAGTTGGATATAAATGGAGACCAAAAGGTATTCCAAAAGCCAATTGGTAAAGAAAAAGTTAGTAGGATTTGTGAAGCTGTCTTATCGGTTTTATTAACACCAGCTTATAAAGCCAAATATTTACAAACTATCATTACTGCGTATGCATGCCAAACACCTCCAAAGACAGAAGAAGCATTGACTTTAATTGGTACCTTCACAAACGAGTCGGAAATTGAAAAAAGTATTCAACATCTGTGTTTCTTGTTGGACGTTAATAAACTATACGACAATGCATTATCAATCTATAATATTCCGTTGGCATTAGTTATTGCGCAGCAGTCTCAAAAGGATCCTAAAGAATACTTACCATTCTTACAAAACTTACATGTTCAAACTGATTTAAGAAAGAAATTCATGATTGATACATACTTGAAAAACTATGAAAAGGCTTTGGATTCATTAGCCGAGATTTCCATTGAAGATTCACCTGAAATTGATTCTGAGATTTTAAATTACGTTATAGAATATTCGTTATTCAAGCATGCTCTAAATATTTACCGTTATCAAAAGGATAAATTCCAAACCATTCTGAAAGCGTACGCTGATTACCTACACGGATCACAAGAATATACTGAAGCAGGTATCGCTTATGAGCAATTAGGTTTATACGAAGATGCTTTAGAAGATTACGTGTTGGCTAAAAGATGGAAGGAAGCAGTGTCACTGGTGTTGAGACCTGAACTAAAGGAGAATTTAGAAGATGTTTCGGAGAGATTGGTTTCTTCGTTGAGTGATTCTCATCAATATTTATCTGCTGCTTATATCCAATTTAAATTCTTAGGCAACATTGAAGAAGCTTTGAGATTATATTGTAAGGGTTATGCATATGAAGAAGCTATAATGTTATGTTATGAAGAAAACAAGGCCAAATTAGTGGAGGACATTGTTGATCCTGCATTAGGTGAAGGTTTCGGTACCGTTGCTGAGCTATTGGCCGATTGTAAAGGTCAAATTACTTCTCAATTGAACAGATTGAGAGAATTAAGAACTAAGAAACAAGAGGATCCATTCGCATTTTATGGTGAAGCTGGTGAAAATGCAGATACACCAGACAATGTCTCAATTGCAGCTTCTGAAACGTCAACAAAGGAATCTTTCTATACGAGATATACTGGTAAGACTAGCGGTACGGCTAAAACTGGTGCTTCAAGACGTACTGCTAAAAACAAAAGAAGAGAAGAAAGAAAGAAGGCAAGGGGTAAGAAAGGTACCATTTACGAAGAAGAATATTTGGTTCAGTCTGTTGGTAGATTAATAGAAAGATTATCCAATACCGAACCTGAAGCTATTAGATTGATTGAAAGTTTGTTGAGAAGAAGTATGACAGAACAAGCATACCAAATTCAAAAGAATTTTGTTGGTGTTATGGATCTATTGAAAGAAAATATTGTGGAAATCTATACAATTGATGAAAGGGATAGAGAAAGAATCGATGACAACGGTCTGGTTTATTTGGTCCCTGAGATTCCAGTTCCATCCATTAAGGAATTTCCTAAATGGAATGTTCTTGATTATTAGCGTAGTAATGTGTCATGTAAGCTCTGTGTACTGTTTATATATAGTCTCCGTCACGACTTCGCTACTGGTGATGCAACTTATACAATAGTTCTCAAAAGTTTGATGTGATTGTCTAATATGTAGTGTAGAGCTCAATTTTAACTCGCCGGCGAGCGTAGTCTGGTTGCGGCTGTATCAATTCCCTTCAGTTTCCTTTTCCTTATTAAACAATAGTTTAGCTCCTTCATCACCTTCTTCCTCTCTTTATTCACTCTTTGTGAACTTTCGTTCATTACATCCAAAACAGTCAGTTTTTCTTACCTTACTCAATTGCTGTATCTCCTTCATACACACAGGAGAAAAAATATAATTAAGAAGTTCGTTCCCCTCACAATACCAACCGTAATTATATTCTTAATTGGGCTTATTAGCACCAGTCAAGCCACTATGATATTAGCAGATGCTTTAGCATTGTTCGACTCAGTCAGTGATTTACTAAACAGATATCCACAAGCGAGTGACGATAGCTTTAGAATCAACTATCACCCTGATATAGGATACATAGCTTACGGTAATCATATCAACCGTACAGATTATACTAGCACCTATGAGTGGCAGATTAAACTAATGAGTGATTATGGTGGGCTCATATCACATGAACTCCCATTTTATCTCTTCCAAGATATTAATGAAGTTATCACAGCGACTGGTCATACAAACTTTTACGTCGACAGCGACGGTACAATGCTAAACGCAAACGAGTTAATTAAACGGGATGGCAGCGATGATTCCCCCGTCAAGGTCTATCACAGGATACCCCCGGCGAGGCTAGAGACCAGATGGGCCGGCCCACTGTGAAACTCAGTCCATGCTAGATAAGAAGTGTGAAGGTTATATGATGTGGTCGGGCTAAACATTTTTAGAATTTACCAAAATCAATCGAAAAATAATGTCAAAGCTGCTGCTGATCAATTGAATGTCGACTACACTTCTGCTAGACGATGGTTGAAAAAACTTCCTGATGGACACCCTAGGGTAGGGTCCAATATCAGAGAACCAAAACTGCAACTAGAACATATGGCCTTTATTGAAGATATATTCAAGAGGCCCTGCAAGGAGAATAAGATGATGCAAGCCAGCGATGTGATCACAGAGTTGGGATTAAAGTGTGCTCCTTTAAAAATCAGCAGTAGCACTCTTTATTGGCATTTCCATAAGATGCGAATGTCTTTCAAGAAAGTTGTGCATGAGGTTGTTGATAGAAACAAACCCGAAACAATTGAGAAAAGAGCCGCTTGGATTTTCCATATTAAGAGTTTGGCGGTTGATTACACGAATAACTGCATATTTATTGATGAAGCTGAATTTGACTAGAACCTAATCTTGACCCATTCTTGGTCGTACGCTGGTCAGCTAGTGGAGGTTAAAACGGCTAAGATAAGGACGCCAACATACACTGTTATAGGGGCCATAAGCTCGAAGTCCATAATCAATGTTTCTGTCAAAGTCCCACACCCAAAAGGTACTATGAAAAAACTTTCTCTGCCAGTCTTGTGGACTCAACGGAGGGAACGGGCGCCAAGCGATAAAAACTTTCGAATAGTTCTTATGTTTCTGCAACTCCAATAGAGAACAAGTTGATGCAAGGTAGGGGATTGCCATCTGCAACCTCTTTAGGTACTACAAAAGACCGCTTCCGATATTTCTTTTGGAATGTTTTTGAGTCTGTCAAGAATCAAGCTCCAGATAAAGATTTGTTGTTTATCTCAGACAATTCTAAGATTCAGAACAATCCTGAAGTAAGAGACTTGGTTGATATTGCAAATGCTGCGTTTGGAACAAGGTTTAAGATAGTCTTTTTGCTTCCTTACTCTCCGTAATTAAATCCCATTGAACTATTTTGGTCTCTTGTAAAAATACAGTTTAGAAAACTTTTGGTCCTGATGTTCCCGAAAGAGTTCTGCATGCACTCAATAACCCCTCTCCAGATCATCTATGAAAGATGGCCAAGCATAGCATCAAATTCCCTCCGATACAAAAAGAGCCACTTACTAATGTCTAGCCGTTTCAATTTGTTAAACTTTGCTTCAATTTTCTTCAATCTGGTGATTCATTTTGCTTCAAGTTGCTTCAATTTGTTAAATTTTGTTACACTATGTTGCACTTTACTTCAATTTGTTGCACTTTGCTTCATTTTACTTATTTTTAAAAGTCCCCAATACAATTTAAATGACCAAACGATCTCTTACGTAGCCAGGCTCAATGTTTGGTGTCCATCTTCTAACGTCCAATCCCAAAGTAAAGCAAAAGGATCCAACTGATAACTTCAAACCTAGGATAATCGCTCTTGGCTCAGAGCCGAGTTTTGATCCCCCAGTGTAAACAAAACATCACCAGTAGCGAAGTCGTGACGGAGACTATACTAATTAATAAAGCTATACATTTGCTAAACTGGGTCACATGATATAACTGCACGTGAGAAATAGTAGTTTATTGCACAGCCTTGTTTATTGTAGATTTCCAAGGAAACAAACAAACAAAATCAATGCGTGTACAATCAATTAATCAATCATATTTGAATTTAGGTACCATATGTTATAATATACTGTTGGTAGTAATGTAATGGCTTGCCTGTTGATAGCCTGGTCTTATTAGATGATCAACAAGGAACATTTCAATATATTCAATTAACGTTTTATATCCGGTATTATGTTCGTAACCTCATCTTTATCGATAGCTGAAGCCGATTCAGGCTACATTGTTACTTTAGTTGGTTCCGATTCCTCCAAAGCTTTATTCGTTTCTTCGACAGGAACTTGTCAAATCGTTGATAAGGAAAAGACTACCATTACCGGAACATTTTCATCAATTGCTGGTATTATTGGTATTGTTCATTTACACTCAAATTACTACTTGATTACTGCTAATGGTGCTGCGGAAGTTGGAAAAGTTTTTCAAGGTAAAAAGATTTACAAAATTACATCATTTTCCGTCTTACAGTTATCTTCTACAAAGTATCAAGTTGATGAAGATGAGTCCAAATATGTTGAATTATTAAAGACACATTTAAATGCAGCAACCCTGTACTTTTCATACTCTTATGGTTTAACAACATCGTTTAATCAACAATCCAATGGAATCAATACGGAATTCATGTGGAACTACTTTGCATCTGAAGAATTGTTCAAGTTAGCTTCAATTGACTCATTTGCAAACAATTTCATTTTGCCAGTTATTTATGGTTATGCCAAATTTGTTAGAACTACAATCAACTTAAAGGCTATTACATTTGGCTTGATCACTAGAAGATCTAGATTCAGAGCGGGTACAAGGTATTTCCGTAGAGGTATCGATGAAGATGGCAATGTTGCCAACTTCAACGAAACCGAGCAAATATTGGTTACACATTCGGATACTGAAGATGTTGCTCACTCATATTTACAAACAAGAGGTTCTGTTCCAGTTTTCTGGGCCGAGCTGAACAACCTGAAATATAAGCCAAATTTATTAATGGGTCCTTCTGATTACTCAGCAACTAGACAACATTTTAACAAAGCAATTGAAACCTACGGTACTAATTACTTGGTTAATTTAGTGAATCAAAAAGGTTATGAAAAGCCAGTTAAAATGGCTTATGAAAGTGCCATCAATGCTTTAGATGACCCTCAAAACCTCAAGTACACATACTTTGATTTCCATCATGAATGTAGAAATATGAATTGGCACAGAGTTAAATTGTTGATTGACCATCTGACCGAACTTGGTTTATCTCAAACTGATTACTCAAGTATCTCAATTACTGGTGAAAAGCTATCAGTTAAGAATAGACAATCGCATACTGTGAGAACTAACTGTATGGATTGTTTGGATAGAACCAATGTTGTTCAATCTACCCTAGGTCGTTGGTACTTACAAAAACAATTGATTGATGCTTCAATTGTGGATGGTTCCAAGGATTGGGAAGAGATTGACCCAGCTTTCAACCTTGTTTTCCAAAACATATGGGCTGATAACGCTGATGCTGTTTCGAATTCATATTCTGGTACCGGCGCCTTGAAAACAGATTTCACAAGAACTGGTCAGAGAACTAAATCTGGTGCTTTGAGTGATCTAATGAACTCAATTACCAGATATATTAAAAACAACTACAGAGATGGTCCAAGACAAGATGGATATGATTTGTTCCTTGGTAACATGTTACCATATGAAATGGCCACTTCACCATTCCAAGATTCAAGACCAGCATTGACTCAATCTCTACCATATGGTTTATTGGCTTCTATTATTATCTTACTGACTACAGTTTTGTATCCAAATGGTTCACTTTTCGAGTTCCGTAACTTTGCCTTCTTGGCGGTTTTTTCCTCTTTGGCTGCGCTTTCATTCAAGTATATTGTTTCTAATGGTATTCAATACGTTAACTGGCCGAAGTTATGTCAATTAGACTACCTGTCAACTAGAGAATTGTTGAACGACGGTAAGTTTAATGGTATCCTTTACGAAAAGGCCGAATCTTACAATAAGTATTCTGAGGATGCTAAAAAGGAATAAATAGATAGTACAAAATGTTCTTTGAGAATACCTTGTAGCTTATTTAGGTCACAAGAATGGATGTTCTCTGTTTCTGAATTGTAGTGTAATTTCTACTGTTCGTGGTCCTTTTCTTTTGTCTTTTTTGTATTTTTGTGTTATGTATCTTCTTCTTGGGTTTCGACTTTTTCTGTGCTTTTACTTTGTTTATTTGTTCTATCTATATACAAACATACGAATATATGAATAGATTAGTTATTATTGGATTCTACTATGTTGTATTTGTATCTCTAAACTCTGTCCACAAGAAGAGCCACAACCAAATACAATTGAAATAATTTTGAAAAATGCAAAGATGACTCTGAAATATTCATTCGTGCATCGCGATTTGATTTTTTTTTATGACTCGATCAATAGATGAGTAACTCGACCTGGTTGCTATTTATATTAACACTATTTCCGAAACCTGCTCATTCCTTTCGTTAATAAAAGCAAGAAATCCACTCAATTCAATAATCGAATGTCTTTAGAAAGAGAAGAGCCAAACTATTTCGGTGCTGGTCCTGCATTACTGCCAACCGTAGTCCTACAACAGGCTGCCAAGGATCTAATCAACTACAACAATATTGGTTTAGGTGTTGGTGAAATCAGTCACCGTTCAGCAGCTGGTACTGATGTTGTCAACAACACAAAGAAATCATTAACAGAATTGTTAAATATTCCAGAAACTCACGAAGTTTTCTTTTTACAAGGTGGTGGAACTACAGGATTTTCATCAATTGCTACAAACTTGACTGCTTCATTTGCTAAAAAAAGTGGTAAAGCTGGTAAACCAGGTTACGTTGTCACTGGTACTTGGTCAAAGAAATCTTTAGAAGAAGCTCAAAGATTAGGATTGGATTGTGATATCATTGTTAATTCTAAACAAGTTGACGATAAATTCGGTGATATTCCATCCGTTGATAAATGGTCGATTCCAGAAGATTTGTCAAACACTTCATACGTTTACTTCTGTGATAACGAAACTGTTAATGGTGTTGAATTTCAATCGTTTCCGTTTGATAAATTCCCTGGCGTTGAAGTTGTTGCTGATATGTCATCAAATTTCTTATCCAAGAAAATAGATGTTAGTAAATACGGTTGTATTATGGCCGGTGCTCAGAAGAACGTTGGTTTGGCAGGTATTTCTATCTATATTATCAAGAAATCATTACTTGATTACCCAACTGACGATGAATTAAAAGCCCTAAACATTCCATTATCGCCAATTGCATTTGATTACCCAACTGTCATCAAGAATAATTCCGCTTATAACACAATTCCTATCTTCACCGTTCATATTGTTAACTTAGTTTTAGAATATTTATTGAAAAGAGGGGGCTTACAAACCCAACAAGAAATCAATGAATCTAAAGCTTCATATTTATATGCTGCTTTAGATAAATATCCCGGCGTTTATAACTTACCCGTTGCCAAAGCGGTTAGATCAAAGATGAACGTTGTTTTCACTATCAAGGATGGCTCTTTAGATAGTGAATTTTTGAAATCTGCCGATGGTAAGAAATTATCAGGGTTGAAAGGTCATAGATCTGTTGGAGGTATGAGAGCATCACTTTATAATGCTGTTACATTAGATAGTACTATTTTATTGTGTAAGTTTATTGAAGAGTTTGCTGAAGCTCATACATAGGTATTTTACATTAAATTAATGGTATATATATTATTATAAATTAATATTAATTAAAAAAGGAAGAGAAAATACTAATTCATAAGTATAAGCCATAACAACTATTTTACTCTTCGTAGTTTTGGTATCCGTTAATATAATATGCGATGTCACATTTCTGTTCAGAATCAATATAGCAGTGTAAAATCCCACCTGTATCATGGACAATTAAAGACATTGCATCACAAAGTTCAATAAGTTTGCAACCTATGTTCCAATACCTGAGTTTGACTCTTAGTCTTATAGGTTTCATAAGATCTTCATCGGCTGCAGCATCTGGGTCTCTCTGGGTCTGAGTATCATCCGTTGAATCTGGAGAAACTTCAAACCTTTCCTTCCATTGAATATCTATCTTTCTCTGTTCTTCTTCAATTGTGAACTTTAACTGTCCAAATTTGTTCACTGTGATGGTTATCGTGTCTGAGGTTCTATATCTTTCTATTCTTTTAAACAATGGAACAAGCTTAGAAGGTAATTTCATTGCCAATTTCATAACGTCAATACTGGGTTCCTGAATTCTTTCATCACTATCCATCTTCAATAGTCTCACTGGGACATTAAACGAATGGCTGACCTCTGAATTCAGTGATATTTGTTCATTGTAAAATAATGCCAATGAAGCAGCAGCCTTGTTCTTTATCTCTGAGTTTGGATCATTGTTTGTTGGTCTTCTTTGTAATCTCATTGATAGATTTGTAGTTACGCTTGATCTTTCAAAATTCTTCAAGACCTGGTATAGTGGTTCAATATTGATTTCAAAAGGTATCACATTATCTCTCGTGGAATCAACTTCATATATTGGAAATAAACTGCTCTCAATCTTACACCATACCTGTGGTTCATTTAATGATGATGATATTATTATAAGGTGTTGCCCAGTGAACCTGAAAACGCATATCTTTCGAAGGTTTAATAAGAAGCCTAAACATTTCCGCAATTCTGTGGGACTTTCAACGGTAACTTTTAGCTTCATTACTGATCGATGTGGTTGGTGAGTATATTTATCAAACCAAAATTAGTAGATTAAAAAGAGGAATCAAAAGATTGATACTAAAAAAGCACAACCCTATCTCTCCATAGAACAGAGCCCAACTTCAAAAAAAAATGTAGAATTAAAAAAGTATGCCATCCCCAGGAATCGAACCTGGGTCGCTGCTGCCACAAAGCAGAGTACTGACCACTATACTAGGATGGCTGGTTATTTGAGGGAAATGTGTAAAACTCTTTTGACTCCTAGAATCAAGTCTCTTTTGTTTTTATAATTACAATTTTATTTTTCATTTTTATACTTGTTGTTTGTCAGAACCTCACTTTCACTCAGTGTGTGATTCTCTGTATATGATGCAAAATTGTGGTATTTATAAAGTAAGCCACGACAATAGCGAAGTCAAAACAGAGTCATACGATTAATTGGTTTTTTTAATTATCGGTTATGAGTCGCATGTGTTAGGAGTCAAATTGAGAGAGCTAGTGACAATTTGCCATTAAAGTTTTCAGATGGAAAAATAACATAAATAGACCTGTATATTCCTCTTATTTCTGAAGAAGTTACAATCGGAACTCTTTTAGAAGGAGGAAGGAAGCTTTATAGAACAAAATCATATAAGAATTTTTTAATAAGAGATTTTACTATTTGTTATATTATTAGCTTATAGAATCTATTTCAATCGGATTACACTTATTAATTCAATTGTGTGTTACCAAACTAGTCACTAGACCTTACACAAGTCTTAAATAATTGAACTCACTTAGTATGTAGCTAATACTATTTTAATAAGTCCGAGGAGGCATCCACGACTACACTACCTTGGATAGTAGCTGTACTACTCATACCACTAAAAGGTAGGGATACTAGAAATGGCTATAAATGATTTCTCAATCTTCGATATAAATCCTTTTATTTACTCAGCTTGGGTTCAGTCTTATTATTACTATAAAAATAAGTTGTTGCCAAAACTTTCGTAAATTCTAAATATAGTCGTCTTAGTCTACCCCAAAACTGCCACATATCAAAAAAGGGTGAGTCGGTGTTGAGTATTTACTTAGTGTTAATAGTGCTTTCAGATATTGGAATTTGTTCGACTCAGCGCTAGAAAGGAGAATGTTTACTACGCGGCTTATATGGAAGAAGTTGTCAAAATAAACCACTAGTAAACGAATAACACGTGTCAAAGCATCTCAATAGCTCATAATACTTTTGTGCAGTAAGAAATGTACAGACATCTTGGAAGACCCTCTCGGGTAAACTGAATTTGGTTACCGGGAAAAAAGGAAATTTTTGTGAAGGGATCTTTACCGCCTTTACAATGCTTAGAGAGATTGAAATGGTTAATAGGCTAATGCATTTAGGTCTTACACAGCCCTGCATTGCTATGCATGCTTTACTTAGTGGAAACATACATGCAATTTTAAGAGATCGTACTTTATGAAATTGTAATTATAAATCATTTAGGGAGATTCCAAATTTCACACAGAACGCAGGAGCACCTAAATCCTCGGGCTATTAATACTGCGAAGTTCCCAGTTGGATCACTGGAGATAATTAATTAATCACTTCGAGGCCGTGAGCCTTGAGGCCTGAAACGAAATTATTGGTTGTTTTGTGATTTTGAAAGATAACTTATAAACTTGCTCTATTTAGATGAGCACAGCTCACCCAGAATATAGCTTACCTGTAGGCGCCAACAATGAACACCTCAAACACAGGTTGTAGTGGATGCTGATCTTGCGTATAATATGTAATTGGAAATCTGTCAATTTGCCCATTTTGGATCTACGCTCGTCTAGAATTGACCTTAAGTGAAAAATAATCGACTCCACAAACTTTAAAGTTAGTTAGGCAGTAGTAGGAAATTGGGCGTGATTATCAGGCATACGCTGAACGTATTGAAGAACCAATATATATATATATATGCGTGTGCTTCGGGTATCATTGCGGTGTTTTTGCTCTAGGCTAGTTTATGAGATGGGGCGAAAACAGGAAATCAAAAAGAAGCAAACAAAAAGGTAGATAGACAGGCCAATTGATGTAGGGCATTAATCCCAGTTTGGGATTTTTATTGTGGTGCGTTTGTTCAATGTGGGAGATCTGAGAGGATCTGCATCTGCTCTCTTGTACTTGTACCATTTGAAAGGGGAACTAGCCAGATTCGAATAGGTCTGATTTTTTTGTCAACCTCAACCTCAATGTTCTACTCACTTACTTATTTGCTTGCTCATTTACTAGTTACTTATCTACTAGTTACTTATCTACTAGTTACTTTCAGGTCTCTGATCTGATGATGACACCTAACACTTTATATCTAACGTCTAATCTATAATCTCTAAACCCTTTCTTTCAAATATCTTCCTGCAAAAACGCCTACCAATCTTTTCTTGACACTTTATCTTGAAAAAGGCTCACAGAAATCGAGAACCAAGTATTAAAATCTCGCCAAATAAATATGACTACAACATCTGCAAGATTCCCATCGGGAATGAACCCAACTTCACAACAATCTAACCCATTTGTAAAGAGAGGGGCATCTTTATCACTTGATCAACAGTCTCTTCTGTCCAACAAATTGGCTCCAACCGTCTCTTCTGCTACTCCTTCTATCATTACTAGAACTTTAACTTCAACATCAGTTCATTCAAATTCTACAATAAACACTACATACGATAGCAATTGGTTACCAAACTCAATTGTTAAGAGTCAAGAAAAGATAAAAATCACTTTGAAGTTATCAAACGTTGAAATTGAAGGTTTGAGAAAGTCATGGGCGAAAGTCATTACTAATACGTCTTCCAATCTTCCTCCAAACCAATCAAAATCCATCCTATCTTCACCGGCCAAAGGCGGTATATCAACGTTACAATTCACAGCAAAGTCAAATGCATCTTTCACTTCATCATTATTTTGTATTCAGTTTTATCAGAACTTAATCTCCATGAATCCTGCTATTGAAAAGCTTATTCCTTCCATCAAACATCAAGCATCTGCTTTTGCTGGTGTTATTAATATTGCTATGTCAACATTGGATGATTTATCACGTATGAATGAATCTCTAGAAAACTTAGGTAGATTACATTCAAGAATTTTGGGAATTGAGTCGGAGTATTTCCAAATCATGGGTGAGGCATTAATCAAAACTTTCAAAGATAGATTCTTAGGAAGTATTGATGAATCAGCAAACTCATTATTTTCATTAGAAACTGAGGAATCTTGGATAAAATTATATTGTTTTTTAGCTAATTCAATTTTGCAAGGTGGAATTGATCCTGTTATCCAATACTATAACCCAGCAACGCCAGATTCTTACTACAATTCTGAATTTGAAGATCAAGCATCTTCAGCTTCATCGGTTGGAACAAGTGAAAAAGATATAACACCATCAACAGATGCTTCTGAAATCTCATACAATGAATCCAACAACTACGTAGCTAGTCTAAATAAACCAATATCCTCAACTTCTAGATTGACACAAAAGGCAAAGAACTATTTACAAGGACAGAAGGCCAGAGTTCCAAATGCAAATACCGGATATGACGCCATGCCTTCAAGTATTAAGGAAACCCATGCTGCCGTTAAATCGAGATTTGCTACTATGGAAGAGACTAGTGTTGATAACAAGAGAAGTAAGATGAAGTTAAGAAGTGGTAAGAAAAATGCCGGTACTGATAATGATTGCATTATCATGTAAATGAAAACTTTCTACAAATCTTTGACGACCCCTACTCTTTATTTATATTTATTCACCATTCGTTATTCCCTTTTTTCTATGGTCTACCTATTTGTCTGTTTATCCATACGTTATGCCTTCTTTCGTCGTGGTTCCCTTCCTCTTTCCCACTTTTCCAGTGCCGTGAGCAGGAACAGGACTGACTACCTTTTCCTTTTCTTTGTTTCTTTGATTTCATTAATTCCAGGCTGTGCCAGTTTTTCTTTCTCTTCCCCTACTCCCCCACCTCGCACCTGTCCACATTTCCCCCTTTCGGAAAATTTGTTACACACAATTTGCATCCGCACCTACGCGTCTCTCTTCCATGAAACACACTAACACGTCTAACAGTAAATTCAATTATATCCCTTTTGGGAAAAGGACTCTGTTATTGTGTTACCCTTAACTGATTCTTTCAACCTGTCTTGCCTTGTCTTCCTTCAACCCCTTGTTCTCTCTTTCCTTTACCTACATTTGTTTGATTATTCTCTCCTGTCTCTATCTTTATCTCTACCTTTACCTTCCGTTCCTATATCCTTGTACTCATATATACACAGGTCCCTCCTATCCTATACCCAAATTCAAACTACGCAAATGACCTCACTCGGTTGCGATTACTCTGACCCTTTCCGATCACACAATCAACTCACATCTTCAATAAACAACTCAAAAGCTATTCAGAACAATATACCCTCTCCACATACTCAAGACTCAGCCTCAATGAGTACCGTGCAAGATGATGATGATTTCAAAAATATTGATAGATCCTCCTCCTTCCAAACAAGTACCACATCGTCTGTCCATAACCGTAATGCTCCAGTCCATACAACCAACGGCATTAACACAAAGTATGATTTGAGTTTGACAGGTAACTCTCCATCTGTTTCTTCTTCTGCTGGATTGGATATCTCATCTATTGGTTTCTATTCAGGTCCCAGTTCGAACCATAGTACATTAAACAACATAAAAAATGCATCTTATATTAAAAACTCATTGATTGTGCCTGCTTCGTTAAATTCAATGAAATCAGCTTTAACGAACGACTCGAAGACCAATAAGGCAACCACTATTACTGCTAATTCAATCACCGAAGAAAAGGAGAATGAGATTGAAAATGAATTTAAAACTGTAAAATTAGCTGCAGAGGTTCCAACTCAACCTATGGGAATGAAAAATAGTCCCAGTATTCAAGCCCTGGATGATATTCTAAACAACAAAATCAAAAAAAAGTCGGACAATGGATTTAATTCTATACTTGAAGATGACGACGAAGACGATGGAGATGAAGATGGAGATGAACACCTTTCATCAAATTACCAAGATTTCCTTAATCAGTCAACATCAGGAGGATTCATCGTTACCGGACTTGCATACAATACTTTCAACAACCAATCAAGATCAACTTTCTATACTGCTCAGTCTTTTGAGACTTTAGATGCAGCAGACTATAGTGGATTTACCCAAGAAGGTGTTGAGGTTAATGGTAACGGGTATGTTCCTGATTTGATTAGTCTGTCAAGCACAGTTAAGAGTAATGATCAACAGAAACAGGATGATGCAACTCCGACACCTAAGCAGCAACATATTTGGCAACCACTGCATGATCAACAACCTACTGAGACCACGACGACAGGCCACATGGAATATTCAACTATAGATCATGATAATTCGTTTAGTTACGTTGTTGGCGATGATCAATACCACCCTGACCAAATGACTCCCACTTTATTTTCACCAGCAATGGTTTTCAACGAACCTATTCAAACTTTTGAAATTTTGAACCCCGATTCAATTCCTAATTCAATAAGTCAAAGATATTTATATGAACCATATCAATTACAAAACCAAACTGATTTGGAAGCTTTAGGTGGTCTACCAGCCCCTTCATTCTCAAAATCTGATTCAACAGGTCAATTCTCTGCAAGTGTTCAAGAAATCGGCTACGAAGAAGGTGAATCTGCTTTAGTTGATATGAATACTCCTAAACTAAACCCAAAAGAACTAACACAAAATACCTCTGATTTGGAATTCATTAGATCCCATCATCCCACATATTCAATGCGTTTAGTTAGAGATTCAACAATAGATGATGTCAAAGAAGAGATTTCACCAAGCGTTGCACAACGTCAATCTTTCTCAAATTCAACAGGTTCACCTTTAATTGACATGGACTCACCATTATTGAATCCATTTGGTCCCAATACTCCAAGAGTTTCTGCATCTTCTCCAAGTTTGAGTTTGAATTTACAGCGCCAATCTGCATCAACTCCAGATTTGCAACAACCTAGTCTAATGATGAAAAATTCATCGCCTTTACAAACTTTTGATAATAACCCTAAAATACCTGACACTACACCCCAATTGCAACAATCCGAATTTAAGACAATAAGTAGATCCAAATCGTTACCCTTGTCACCATCCGCAGAGAATGACGATGATGCTCACCAACCGGAAACTTCAATCAAAAGCAAGAGACTGGCTTTCAAAGGTTTATTCAAGAACAATAAGAAATCAGCAGTAACAATCACTGTTGCTTCTAAGCAGGTTAATCAGGAGACTGATAAGAAGTCACTACCTCCAACTCCAAATGTTACTGTTCCATCACCAGCCTTATCAACAGGATCATTTGCTTCTCGTCACTCAAAGTCTAAATCTTTTAGTGACTTTGAAGGTATAGCCCAACAAAAACCAAAAGAAGAAAAAGTTAAAGAAAGAAAGGAGAAAGGAAGAAGTTTGTTATCTGGCTGGAAGAGAAAATCAATTAGTTTTGGTCAGCCACTGGACGAAATTACCAATAAGGATACAAACAAGGCAGACAACGACGCCAAATCAAAGAGAAGGAGTAGGCTGTTTGGCAAAAGCAAGTCAATGGATCAAGTTACAAAGTCAACCACAACTAAAATTAAGACTGCGAAGAAGACTGAAGAGTCAAAAGCACCAAGGATTTCAGTTTCATCAGTTAAGAAAAAAGATAATGATAATTCAACAATTATTCCTCCAACATTGAAAAAACCACTGCTTGAAACATACGGATTTTCTGGTTCCGAAGGTGCAACAGATGCAGGTGCTATTCTCTCAACTCCATCACAATCACCGTTTGAATTCAGTGCACCAACAACACCATTATCGATTAATAATCTGGAACTATTGAAAACGCCAACTTACAAATCACCAAATGCCGCTAGAAAATCAACGTACCATGAAAAGACAAATTCGTTGATCGAAGTTTCAAGCACTGAAATCAAAGCTGAGCAATCAGACAGTAACAGTCCTTATACTGATAACAACTTGATAGTAACTCCGAAATATACCGAATCACCATTTGATAACTATGAAATTCAATTGGATGGATTAACACCATCACCAAAGAAACAAGAAACTCCAAGATTCCGATCTTTGGCACCACAGAGGACCCCGTCAATGCCAGCTGCAGGCTTAGGAATTGCTAATTCTGGTATTACTGATGAAGTTGACGAATATGAACGTAAGCTGTTGTCATTTTCATCAGTTAGGACGACGCCAAGTTTGTTAAGTTCTCCAAATAAGCTAAATGCTGGTGAAGCTTTGTTCCCTAAGCACTTAGCTGCTGATGAAGTTCAAAGTATTGTTAGTTTTGAAAGAAGTAGATCAATGAGATCAACCTGCCGAAATAGCGGCAGTACTCATAAAAGAAACTCTTCGATTGTTGAAATGGTCAATAACAATGACAGTGAATTTGATCAATTGATTACCGCTGATGGTATGGTTGTTGTTAGATCTCCCAAAGGAAATTCATCGTTTAAACATTACAATCCATCTCCTGTTAAATCCAACAGAAGCAGCAGCAAAAGGAACAGTGGTATTTTGAAAAACAGTCCTTTATCATCCCCTATCAAGAAAAAGTTCTCTAACAGTAATTCTGATGCTTTATCTAAACATGCCATATATAATGACACTGACAGTATTGATTTCAGTAATGGACTAGACAAAGGTGCTTTGAATGATATTTATAACATGATTCAATTTGGTAATGATGATGAGTTTGTTATTGATACTGAATTCAGGTTGGATGATAGTGTTCAATTTGAAAATAGTGAGTTAACTGGAAGTACTACTGTTGATGAGCCAGTCAATAAAGGTTATCAATTAGAGCCATCTCCATTACCTCACTTGCCTGCTGCTACTAGTACTGATTCCGAGAACGAAGATGGTTTCGATCAAGATTACAACGATGATTACGATGCTGTTACTGGTCCTGCAGCTAAATGGAAGGCTTACGCAGGTGAAGTTGACCAACAACATCCTTGGAAAAGTATCCATGAATCCAAGAACTTTATTTCTCCTCCAAGATATCCAACCAGCTCTACCACCAATGATATTGATAGCCTTAACTCACCAACAAGTCTAGTTCCCGCAATAGAAGAACAGAATTATTTTGAAGCTCCTCCTAGAATTCAAGAAAATGATGTTTCACCAACGATAAATGCATTCATGCCTCAATTTGAATCAACTGCACAATCTGTTCCCGATACGTTAGTCAGACCTATTTCCATGTCATTCAAAGGCCTAAGAGGTCCATCCTTCAATTCTGCTTTGAAACCAGCAACTAGATCGGCTATCATTGGCTCACTTCAGCACACTGGCTCACATACATCTTTAATTATGCCTCAATCCGAATCCGATAATTCATTATCGTTTGTTTCACCAGTAGACGAAAAGTTTGGTAAAGATTACAATTTCTTCGATGAACCTTCTAAAGATTTTGAAGATTATATTAATGTGGATGGCGAAGATAATGATGAGGAAATTTTCACAGCATCAACAATTCATCATGCTACAATTGAAGAAAAAAGTTTCCCATCTGTTGTTGAAGATGCTGCTAAAGTTAAGAAATCTCGTCGTCAATCACTGATGAACAAATTAAACACTTCAAAATCTTCCAAAACAGTCGAAGACGAATCAACGTATCAACTGACTACTATATCACCATCAGACAATTCAAAAAAGAATAGAAATAAATCGCAAACGTCGCTTTCTAAATTGTCATTATTTGGTTCTCGTGGTTCAGTTGACTCTAAAGAACTATTGAATGTTGCTGAACAACAAAAAAAAAATATGGAACCATTGAAAGTTAGATTCTCAAGCAGGATTGTTCTGTGTGATACTTATGATGAAGATGAATACGATAGACACCCAGACTCTGCGACTTGTAATAATTTGACTCCTCAGTTGGCAATGATGATTAAAAATGAATTGAATGAATTTAAAGCAGTTATGCCTATCCACGATAGTTCCAGATGTTACACTCATTTCTTTTAGCTACTTTTCCATTCCTTTCTTTGTTTCTTTGTTTCTACAGTTTTATGTTGTTATTCTTTTCTATATATATATGCTTTTTATGCCCTACCCTTGTTTACTACTCCTTTTGAAACATACTTTTTTTTCTTTTTTATGGTTCGATCATGAACTTTTGAGATTTGTAAGTCTCCGACTTAGTGGACTACGATCTTACTAATAATAATATATTTTGTCTTTTTTTGTTCGTTCGTTCATCTTTCAACCATTTCAATCAAATAATAAATAGTAATATCTCATAAAATAATCATTAGCTTCAATGTTTCCATTTAGGAGGAACACTTGAGACGGAGATAAAAAAACAGTCTCGCGTAGAGTTAATATTTTAAACCGAGTATCAAATTTACACACTTAATGTTTTACTTGATTCCAAGGGTCTTTTGGTTTCTTCTCAATCTTCTTCCCATAGCAGTCTGTTCATGAATATACTCAGTAAACGACCTTTCAATAGAAGCTTTTAAAGAAAGTAGTGAGAGAGAACCGACCAAGTTTCTGGAACCGAACTAATGAACGTTAATAGCTTATTAAAGGTCAACTTTAGGTTACTGAATCAGAATCTAACAAGATCACCAACCGTCATCACTAGAACAACAATAATACCGACAGCTATCAGGGCTGTCTCATTTTACAGACAAATATCAAACTCAACACCAAGAGCAAATCTTACAATTCCCAAGGCAAAGCCAATATCAGTTCAGAATAATACTCGGAAGATAATCAAACGTGCTGTTCAAAATAGCGATTCTTTAATTAATGAATCATATACAAATAGCAAAGAAGAAAAAACCTATCATAATGGCCATTTTCTAAAACGATGTGTTTCTGCAACCAATTGTGAAACTTACGATTTAGATAAAGTTCAAAATTTATTGTTTGCTGCTAATGGTTTACCGAACGAAGAAATCGTTCGTAACGAAGCTATTCATTTCCGTTACAAACCAACTATTACAAACGATGGTGGTGAATCAGCTGATGTTTTTGTTCTGAGATCCGGAACTATTGTTGCCTGGAATGTTGAAGAGTCTGAAGTTTTGGATAGTTTGATACCAATGTTTAGGAATGCTATGATTAATCCATACGATGTCCAGACTGAAGATCTTGATTATATCGATATGGAAGGAAAGGGTGATAACAATGGAGCTTGTTCGTTTATTGACGGGGAGATTATTTGTATGCAAGGTGAAACTGATCAAAAATTGTTGGATAAAGTTGCGTTTTCTTACGGAATTTCAAGATCAACGAGACTAGCTATTTTAGAGTCATCTTTAGAGCAACACATTAAGCTAACTAAAGAAACTACAGAAAATTTATCAAAGGGTATAGAATTAAAAATTAGTGCTAAAGAAGTCTTACAATCATCCGGTAGATTGATGCTACTTAGAGGTAAATTGAATTTATACTCTGAACTTATTGAAACACCAGATTTGTGTTGGTCGGAACCTAATTTAGAGCTTATTTATAACGATATATCCAAAGTTTTAGATGTTAATTCTAGAATTTCTATTTTGAATAGAAAGTTGGATTATACTACGGATGAAGCTAGAGTTTTGTTAGATCTTATGACAACTAGAAAAGGAACCAGGTTAGAGTGGATTATCATCTATTTGATTATGATTGAAGTTTGTTTTGAAGTTTATCATTTTTACGAAAGGTTCATTGAAAAACAGTCTGAAAAGAAAACTTCTACTGGCCAATAAACTATCTGTGTTTACAAATTGAAGAGCATGTATATAGATAGGTATCTAATAATACCAAACTGATTGGATCTATATCGAATATAAATCCTTTTATACTTCAGAAAGAAATGCTAATAAATAAAAACCTGCAGTATGTCCAATCTTTAACGTAACGATATTATTTTCGAATTTGATAACTTTAAGCTTTGATAAATATTCGGCCGCATATTTAGCACTAGATCTATAAGGATGATGACGAGGGTCAAAGCAGAGCAGATACCAACAGGGCTGGATCTATTACCATTTTTTGCACTAACAGGAACATCTTCAAAAACTACTCTTGAAAGCGGTTTAAAATCTGATTTTCTTGTAATAGCTTAAGACATATTTATAACCTTTTGGATCAGGTAACATAGTAAAGGTGAGTCAAAGTGAATGTGAATATTAACGGGATAGCTCTATGACTTGAAATTCTTGTAGCTGTGAGGACATAATCGTTTGTTACTTTATCAATCTTTAATAAGAAGTATTTTGAACTACTATACTGTGTATGTATTGGGTTGTAAAGTGTAGTAGCGAAGGTATATTCCTGGTATATGGCCGAAAGGACTTAACCTAGACGCTTGTCGCTTCAGGAAATATAGTTTAACTAAATAAAAGGGTGAAAAGGGCTATAAAAGGTATACATATGGCATTCATAGATCCCTCTAAATAGACAAAAACCCCTTTAGCGAAATGTGGTTTGGCGTAAAGGTTTGTTATCTTTCCAACCTTTACACCGAGCATTCATCCCAGTGTACTATTTAATCATCCTTAGTCGTAAAATAGGTAGACTCTAAAAAACAGAAAAAAACTAAAAAACAAGGTCTAAAAGCGCTTCAACTTTCCTTTCCTTTGCTTCCTTTGCTTCCTTTGCTTCCTTTGCTTCCTTTGTTCTAATGCATATTAATTCTCTTGGTTGCATAATAAGTAGTAGTAGGTCGTAAGTTCTGAATATAAGGCGTAAAAGTTGTATATAAAGTATTTCTTCCCAGGAGATTAATCTCTTCTAGAGAGATGAAAAGGTAACTAACTAACGTCCATAAAGGGGAATAACGCAAGTAAATAGACGAAAACCCTTCTGATTATTGGAAAAGACATCGAGAAACTCTTCTCAACTATAAATATGAGGTAGGGTAAATTACTAAAGGGGAAAACGGCTTCGTAATTAGAGTAATATTATGATCTCTATTACATATTCTGTTATGTATTTACTTTAATTGTGGAGCAAGTCTTTGAGACCAGAGATAAGCTAATTACTTCTATACAGCGGCATGCCCTGTTTCATGGCTGCTTTATCACTATATCATCAAGCTATGGCGGGAATATCACCCTTGGTTGTGATAGAGACGGTATCTACCTCGATAGGATTTCACGCTCCGGAAGGGGCAAAACGCAGGAAAACAAGGACAAGGGGAATTGGATGTCCCTTTCAACTTTATCGAAAAAGCGTTACTAATAATCAATGGCAAATTCAATCAGAAATCCTACCCATAACCATGAACCTGATGATAATATGATAGGGCATCCTCGAGCACGATGTCGGCAATTAACCGAAGATCAAAACAATACTATTAAGCAGCTATCGGATATCGGATCAAAGCCACAGCAAATTATTGGTCTCCTACGAGCAGAGAAGCCTACTATTTTGATTAAGCCAAAGGATAAAGGATTACCACAATATCCGGGCAGTACCAAGACGAAGAAACTCTGTAACAATACACCGCATGAATTCTACGAGAGACACTTCAATATGATAATCGGAGATATGCATTTAAGCAGGATTCTGAAAACTACAAAACATCAAACCAAAGGCGCATCAAGAAGAAAGCGCCATCAAAGCTCAAATTGTGGAGAAATTGGCAGTACAACTGGTTCATGTAGGGTATAATAGGATATCCAATAATAGGAAACGAAGTAAGATGAAGAACTAGACTACAAAGGGATGATGCCCTTATAGTAGTGGAGGCTAGAATGTACTTGCTGTAGTAGTAAGTAATGCATTTGCTGCCTTAATGTATGGTAAAGGGTGGTGGACAAAGATGATTATGTCATTGTGTTCTTGAATAATATATTATATCATTTGTGGTGGCAGTGATAAAGCCTGTGGTGGCAGTATCAATTCCCCTCAGTAACCTCTTCGATTATGTCATCACAGTCACAAAAAAATCTCAAGTCCCAGAGAAGCCGCCCGGACTAAAACGGATAATTTAGACAGAAGGCTTTCGATTATTTTGAAATGAGGCTGGTGGAATCTGTATTGGAAACCAGATTTACAATATTTGGATCTAATAACTGTAAGATTATAGTGATCATTAGCTATATCGATTGCATCCAGGGAACCAGTTATCTCTGTTCATTTGTTTTTTTGTTCGAATCACCAAGTGTTGATCAATTTCCAATTATATAAATATAACAAAATGCTTCCAGAATCTAAACCGAGTGCAGTAAATTCAACGTTATTAGCTCGAAAATTGTTTTTACTAGTTCATCCAATATTGTTAATTATGGGATTAATAATTAGGTTTACAATATGGGGTTCGTTAGGTGAAGTGCCGAAAAATCATTTTCTTTTAGACCCTAAGAATCCATTAAATATGATATTTGCTGGTAACTCTTTTCAAATATTTCTTTTCATGTCTGTTTTACTTTCAGTTTTTATGATTTACAACAAAAGTGATAGTTTAAGCTATACCGATTGTTTACCGTTAACATCATCGGATTTTTCAAACAAAAGGAAAAGTAAAATGGATATGATTGCTCGTCAATGTTTAAAACCTGCTATTTTATACGGTTGGATTACGATACTCATTGTTTGGTTTTTCGGGGATTCTTTATATAATAGAATACTGGAACTTACAGGGGGACAATGTTCTAATGGGGATCCGAATTTGAACTATCATCAATGCTTATTAAAACCAGGAAACTCATTAGTGGAGGATCCAAATTATTGGATTGGTGGTACCAAATTCGGCGGACATTCATGGATTTTATCGTGTTTCTCTGTTTGTTTGACTTTTGAGTTTAGTAACGCCGTACAAGTTTATCATGTTAATAAAGCAAACGACTTCAAAAGTTCATTTTTATTTTCGGGTACGAAGTCTATTGTCTTTTTAACTGCGATAACAATGATGTTGTTGCAGGTTTGGAATCTGTTGTTTATTATTACAGCAATATACTATCATACTGTTTTCGAAAAAATTGTAGGAATAGGATGCGGATCATTGCTTCCTTATCTTTTGTACATTAAGTTTGATTTGTTTTTTGATATATTAATTTAGATAGTTGAAGAAAGTTTGTTGTACCAAGAGATAAGTGGCCAAAGTTGGCAGTGGTAGACGGGGAATGATTTTGAGAGGTTCCTGTGAATGTATACATAAATGATATACCGCAGTAGCGGCGAATACCTTTGAATATAGAGAAGAAAGGGGAGCAAATGATAATATCAAGCAAGTTGGTTAATAGCCAGAATAGACCCTTGTCTTTTTAAAACCTCTACACGTTAAAAGAGTAAACAATCAGAGAAACAACAAGGGCTTCGCAACCAGCCTTCTATTTATATCTTTTGTGTGCCCTTGTCACACAGGTATATATATATACAGATACAGATATAGTACAAATATACCATACATAGTACAGCATATCGGTTCATCATATTAGTCTATAGCAGTATTTATTTATACCTTTCAGTGAATACGATATAGTGCAGTATGTGGCACAATGCAATACACCCATTCCGGAAATTTAATTGAATTGAAAGGAAGAGGAAGGCATCACGTGATGCGTTCCTTTTGCTCTATTCTATTTACTTGCAGACAAACATCTATTTGGCAACAGGATTGGCATTTCTTTGGTAGCATTGTAGACTTTTATATACGTATGGATAGCATATATGAATGGTGTGTATAATATATCCAACTATCTTTGTGTATAGTATCAGTAAAACCATTGAATCAATCAAACCAAATCAAACAAAGGAATTTTCTGTGCATCTAAAATAATGCGAACAAAACAAACAAATGCTTGTTTTTAATTAGATCTCGATTTTCTATCAATTTCATAATCTTCACTTCATTCATCTTTGCTCGTTCTCTTTTCCTCTTGATATACACTACCCATATATCATTAATTGTCAATTGATTTACTTCAGGTATAATATATTGGTTTAATTCATTTAACTACTCTATTTTGTTTTTAAAAGCAACAAAGAATCGATACTGGAATTTCACAAAGCAGGCACCCAAACAGACCATTTTTCTCTTCCTCTGCATTTCAAGTTTTACAACTACCAATTGATCCTAATTCCTTTTTTTCTATTCTATCAACATTAAAAGTTCTAATAAAATCCAATTTCTTTCTAATCCTAGTTGCAGTTTCAATATCCCGCATACTTGTATTAATAAATCGATCAAGCTAACATAAAAAAGAAAAACAAATCACATACATATCAGCCTTACTTATATCTTCAGATCATGTTCAATAGAAAAAGAGTTTCAAGACCAACCCAGGCCACTTCGTACACCGGCGTTAGCAATATCTCCAATGGTGCTTCTCCTGCTTCTGGTGCATTGGCTGCTGCTTCCGTTATCGGTAAGGCTTTAAAAGATAACAACCATAACGCTTCAGGATTAACTCTCCCTCAACAACAACCAAAAGGTTCAAATGCACATAGGGCTGCTAGTTTGTTAGGTACCAGACGTGACTCCTTGACAATTAGATCAAACAGTGTTACTGGTAACCCAAATAGACCAACACCAAGAACTGGTAGTTTAAACTATCATCCAAGCTCCCCAATAACTCAAAAGCCACCTACCGGGACCCCAACAAGGTCGACCCCAACTCAAAAGAGAACTCAATCTTTAACTTCACAACCATCTCCAGCTCAAAGATTATCAAACAAGCAATCTGCCCAATCATTACAACAACAACAAAAATTAAAGCATAGAGTTTCGTTTTCAGCTGATGAATCAACACCTGGAACTTCAATAACTAAGCCATTCCAAAAACAACCGGCTCCAAGGCAATCAGTGCCTGCAACTCCTAAAATGATCAAAAAATGGGTTCCTTCTGCGCATGGGTTAGTTTGTGTTGAAGTCCCAGCTCCAACCCCAACTCCAACACATACCCAAACAACCTCTCAAAGAGCAATCGCCAGATCATCTTCAATGAACTCATTATCAAATAATACAAGAAACGGTATGGTCAAAAGAGCATCTTCATTGACAGGGCCTAAGCCATCCTCCATTCCAAGGGCGACTACCAAAGAGAGAGTTTCATCGAATCCATCTTTGAGCAAATCTGCTCCAACGAACCCACAACCTAACAAAATCGTTGCTGTTGCCAAACCTCAGCTGCCAGCCAAACAAATACACACCCATCCAGTACAAACTGTTAGACAAAAGGCAAGTTTACAATCTATGAACACTCAAGGACATTCATCGTTTAATTTCGAGCCTACAATTATTGAAGATGAAGATGATGTTGACATCGATGACAATTTCAAAGACAACAAACAGCCAACAGTTCAAGCTCAAGATTCAAACCTCGATCAAATGAAGGATGATTATCTGGATGAGTTGGAAAATGATAGACTAAATCAAGAAAGATTAGTTCAAGAACGTGATATGAACGAAAAAATTGAGATGATTGAAAGAGAACGTGCTTATAGTGCTGCTGACGAACCTATCGAAGAGACCATTTACGTTCCCTCTGATGTAAGTAAACCAATTGAAGATGGTCATACAATGGATGATGAAATTGAAAATGAAGAATATACAGAGTCTGAAAGACTGCTAGCAGAACAAAGATTAGAAGAGTTGGTGAAGTTAAAGGAACAAGAGATTATGGAAGCTATTTTGAAGCAAAGACAATTGGAAGGCATCGCTTTCGATTCATCCCTTGTTTCAGTGGCTTCTTCTACCAATGAGGACAAAGAAACACAGGAAAATACTTCTGCTGATACTAGTAAAGATCTTGGTGACGATGATGAATGTGATGATTATGAAGGCGCACGTGAAACCGTTTCTTCCCCTGCAGTTGAATCTACCACCTCAGGAATTGAAAAAGATGAATTATCTACCCCTAATATTGATCAAGTGTTTGCTGATGCTGTTGCTCCAATTGTTATTGTCGATAAAGCTGACGATAGAGAGGACATTGTTATAGATGACTCTGAGTTCCCTGACCATGTTGCACAAGACATTTCTAAAGCTGATGATGCTGCTGCCAGCAACTTCAACAATCCATTAAACGATAATTCTGAGATAGAATCTGAGAAATTTTCTGACTCTGATACTGATGGTTATCAAGAAACTATCGATAAGCAAACTATTCCAGCTGACGGACTGGGCCTGAATCATCCTCAAGAGATTGATTCGAAGGCAAGCGTTGTTTCAAGTAACTACAATGATTTAGTTAACGATTACGCTGAAGAATCTTTAGAGACTTTACAATTGCAAGGTAATTCTGTTTCCACTGATATCACTAGTCACGATGAAGAATTGACCGATGCAAAGACTCCAACTGCTGACTCTGCAATGTTTGAAGATATAAAAACGCCAGCTGCTGATACTGCACTGCCTGAAGACTCAAAGGCCCCTACTGCAGATGTTGCAGTGTTTGAAGACGCAAAAACTCCAACTGATGATGTTGCAGTGTCTGAAGATGCCACTATCCCAAATTCTGTGGATCAGAAAGAATTTACAAAACCTCAAAGTATGGCTCAACGTTTAAGACCAACTTTAGGAGTTTCGTCAACTCCTGAAAGCAAACCAGCTTTTGAAAAACAAGATCCTTTAGCAGAGCCTATTGAAACGGAGATTGGTACCGATGTTATGGCTCCTGTTCTTTTACCTGCTTCTGGTATTGATGACGTTGATGATATTCAAATCCCAGAACGCTCCCACAAAAGGATATCGTCGGTATCTTCAACATCTCCAATTGATTCTGTAGTTAGTTCTCCTGCCCCAGCTATCGTTGAGCCAGAAGCCGCCGAAGTTCTAACTAGAAGAAAATCTGCTTTGAAAAAAAACAATAGTTCAAGATTATCCTTGAATGATTCACCTGCTTCAACTGTTGCTTACTTATCAGGAACGACTGCTGAGAATACAAGACTGAATGCCATGGCATCTTCTTCGTCATTGAACCTTTCTGCAAAGCCACAGGTTTCCCCAAAGCGTATGCCAGAGCAGCTCGGCGCTCCTCCTCAACCCCAACAACAACAGCAGCCTAAGTATCATCTACAGCAGCACCAGAATCAGTATGAACAACCTCGACAACAACCGATAACACCAATCCGTCAAAATGGTGCTCAAAGACAAATGAGACCTCAGTCGATGGGACAACCACCAAACCATCATCAACAGCAATCTCAATTTCCCCAACGTCCAAAATCACAACAATTCAGCCGTCCATCGCCCCAGCAACAACAAGGTCAACGTCAAATGTCTCAGCAATTCCAGAGTGGTCAACATCATCACTCAGACGCTCGTCAACTACATCAACTACACCCACAACAGCAACAACCACAACTCTCTCATAATCAACAACAACAGCCACATCAAAAGGCTGGTATGAGAGCAAGTATGAGAACCAGTACCCCTCAACCAGGAAAAAGAATCTCTCAATATGCACCACCTCCAATACAAGAAGGTGCTATATCTCATCACCTTGCAGCTGCTACTAAAGCTGCTCAACAGCATAACCCACAACTATCACAACAACCAAAGGAAAAAATGAACGTGAGATCCAAACCAAGGACCAAGTCTGCTGCTCAGCAACGTGCTTCTCAATTATATGAAAAGGCTAATAAACAGCAAGCAGGTGGACAATCTAACACATTCTACAATAATCCATACCCTGAACATTTAAAGCCGCAATTGGAAAGAACTTCATCGTTTGAGAAAGAGGCTGAACCAGTGAGAAAGAATAGACTGACATTAAGAGATGATATTACTTTTGAACAACCACCGCAACAACAAACCCAACAACAGCAATACCAGCAACAATTTCACCAGCAACATAATCAATTACCACCATCTCAGCGTCATAATAAACCATCCAATGGGTTTAAATCAAGATTCGATGATTCGGATTCAGATTCAGAATCGACTCCAATTGTCTTCTCATCATCAAACGGCCATAGTGACAAGAGCAGTGCTTTGAATTTCAAACCATCCATGAACACAGTGAGAAGCGTTAGTGCTGAGCAACCAAAGCCGAAGTCCAATCCAGTTAATGCATCTGGTAATGGTGGAACTAGATTCTTTAGTGAACAAATTCCTCAAGATTCTTCTCATGTTAAGGGTTCATCTCCTAAGAAGCAAGGTGGTGATGATGAGAAAAAGAAGAGATTTGGTAAGTTGAGAAAGCTTTTTGGCAATAAATAAGTAACCTCATAGTGGCTTGAAGATTTTTATAGTTATTTCTATCTGATTATTCTTGAACTTTTTCCCTCATTTTAGTATTTTTTTTAATTATTTTTCAATATTCCCTCGTTGTTATGAATTTTTTCGAGTTTTGTTATTTCTATTATTAACCATTTCTACAATATTACTATAATTTCACTACCTTTTAAAACAGTTTAATCTAACGTCCGTTTCAAAATTACTTTTCTTTTCTACAAACTTAATCATTTCTCTGAAGCATTAGTTTGTAATAAAAATATGAATATATATGTATAAAGGGCAACAATGAAAATAAAAGCTTTAACTATGATAAATTAACACCTTTCATACTCTCAGCTAATTTTCTCTCATCATCAAGTTCTCTCTTTGTATGCAAGACTGAAATATCGTTCCCACCGATAGGAACATCATTTAAAATATCGGTTGTTGGTGAGACAAAATTACCAAAATCGTCATCATCTTCATCGTTGTATGAGCTTATTGTTTGTGATCTTGAAGTTCTTGTTAAAATAGAGCTTTGTGCCGAATGTTGGGATGATTTAGATGTTGACGTTGTAGCCGTTGTCGCTGCATCATCCATTCTTTTTCTAACTTCAATGGCCACCCTTCTGCCATCAGCCAAGAAATTCGTAAACATGCCTCTGATGTTATTAGCCATACTTAAGCTATCACCAACCTTTTCGTTTGTATGGAAAGATTTCCAAAAATTGTTGTGAAAAAATGATTCGTATGTTTCATCCGCCAAAATTATCATTCTGAATGTTGACGCTGTAATGAATGTCGGATTTGAAGGGTCTAATGCTTTATTATGTTTGAGTTTTTCTTCAGATTCCGCATTGTTTCTGGCATTAGTATTCTCAGCATCATCATCCAGGTCAATTAAAGGCATGTTTGGGTCCTCTACAGGTTGAGCATATTGGAATGCAAGTTTAAGAAAATTAGACCCTGATGCCAAATATCTTTCACTTTGTTTGTTTTTCCATTTGCTATCGTTGAATTTAACTTCAGTAGGAAGTTTGATTTCGTCGTCTGATATCGATAACCCTTGTTCTTTCATAATCTTTTTACGTTCTATAATTTTTTTAGCAATTTCCGTTTCGATTGCAACGTTTGTCATCTCATCGAATAACAGACCATTTCTCCATGGTGAGGTTATGAAAATTAGATCTTCTGCTAATTGTAAAACGGATTCACTGCTTATCTTACCCGTTTTATCAGTGTCGTATAGTTCAATAAAATTAGAAAGTGAGTTCATGATGTCTTTATCGACTAGCTTGTTCAAGCCAACAACCAATCCCTCCAGCGTTAAAGTTTCATCTCCATTTGTCCAATTGTTATATAATCTAGAGAGAACTCTCGTTTGTTCATCATCATCATTGTCTAAATCAATCCAATCAACTAGTTGAGACATGAAGATTTCAAATGATTCAAAGTCCATGGTTGAATTACCTTTATCAGGGGCAGAATTTTTTTCTTTAACTAAAACACTGTAGAATCTATCATACAAATTAGATAATTGTTCTTGGTTAATGTTGTTTGTTTTCGGTAAGTTTCTAATTTCGGCACGTTTGACAAAAGTTTCGATACCTTGGAAAACTTCACCTTTGAATTTAGTTCTCAGCTGCGAAATAGCCTTATCGTCAATTATGGAAAATTCTCTGAATGCAACTTCCCAAAGGTTATCAAACTTAGATCTTGTTCTTTCTTTGTTAATCAAGCTAATCTCAGGATCGTCCAATGAAAGGAAGAAATCTTTAAAAACAGCAATACATTCACCGTCATCTTCGCATTGCAACAGTGCTTCTCCGTTAACTTTAATTATTGCTAGACCAACTTGGAATAAAACTCGAGATCCATGTAAAAATAACATATCAACAACTCTGAATGCATATATTAAAGGCATAGAATTCAGAAAGAAGGATAAGAACCAAGGTAACGAAACAATTGATAACTGAATATCCTGTTTGGTGAAATGCTCACTTAACATTGGAAGAGTCTTTTTAACTAAACCTTCAAAAACTTTTTGATCCAATAAAACACCATACATAGTCTTGGAATAATAGCCGGGGATAATCTTATCACAAAGAACATTTAAGCACCAAAAGGTTTGTTCTTCGGACATATAAATCAACAATGCAGCTGCGACAATATTCATAGCTTGACAATAACCAATTTCAGGGTTTTTCCAGGAATAGGCAGTTAAAACTCTTCTTAATCTATTAATACCCTCATCATTTTGATAGGCAGGATATTCTGGTAACGATCTGTTCAAATCTTTTTCAATTTCTTCAATAGCTAATGAATGTTTACCATCGTAATCAACCAAAAGTTTATTGTACTCATCTTCGTTTAGATAACGCAAGTAGAGTGAACCACACGCAGTTTCCCAAATTTCGCCTCTAAGCTTGTTTGGTAAACCATAACTCACCAACTTATAAAACGGAATACCACGGATCATCGCAAAATTTCTACCGTTTTCTCTAAAGTAATCAAACCATTTTTTCATTTTTAGTCTATCATTCATTCTTTGTGCATTACCAGGAAATTTGAAAACCCAACCTAAACCGCCAGCAGGTGGTGCTTCAATCTTTAAATGTGACGAGTGATTCTTGTATAGTAAATATTCAGAATATAAGCCAGTTTGGAACAAGCTCATATTTGAAACATCTCCCAAATTCTTCTTCAAAGCTTTCGTTAAATTTTGCCCAAAACGTTCACATTGTGATTTGATTCCAATAAATTGAATAGTGACTTCCAATTCACTGGTCGTTAGCAACATTATTGCAAAGTCATAAGATCTACTAATTCTCTGAATTTTCTGGACCGTCAGGAGCTCAATCACAAATGAGCATGTCATGTTGTCGTAACTATCCTTGAAAACCATGAAGTTATTGGTAAGTGTTAATTTACCACTATATGATGCTAAATAATCTCGATAATTGGAGTTTTCATGTTGGTGCTCTAATCTAGCTCTTAGGTATTTGGTACTTATAGAAATCTCAGCCGAAGACTCATCAAGGATCTTCTCCGAGTCTGGAAGACGGAACTCATTACGCAATAACTCATCTTTACTTGGTTTCTTTGTTGCACTGGTGTTTTCTATTATATTCTGAGTCTTGGAGACTATATCTTTAAAGAAATCCATGGTGTCACAAAATTTGTCTGTCTTTAAATATAGGGTAATATGCAATAAAACGTCTGGGATTGAAAATGAAATACGTGTTCTATGAAATTAATTGGCCCGATTGAATGAAAATTTGAAGTTAGTTGATGGAAATCGAAAGCAATTGGTTTATAAACTTGTGGTTATGATCTGAACTTAAAAAGAATAGCTTTGTTAAAGAGATTATTAGCATTTAAGGCTTTTAGAATTGACGTAATATGGAGTGAGTTAATTCCATGTAAAGTAAAGAAACAGGAAATGGGTGAACTTTTGGCACGAGCAGAAAATGACAGATCAATAGACCCAAGTACTACACAGACGATCGATGCGAGAAATAAAGAGGGAGAATGATCCCTGTATATCATTAGTTGCCTTTACTTAATGAAAATAATGATTTATGTTGTTAAAACTGTAAATAAAATACAATATAAAATACAGAAAGAGTTAAAAAATGGAAAAGACGGACAACGTTCATTAAGCAAATTATATAACCAACTTATTAGCTTTCAATCTTATTCTTCCCTAATTTCCCTCATCGGTTGAAATCCTTTAACTTCAAACTCAGAATCTTCACCTATGTCTTTTGGTTCTTCCTTATAGGAGTGGATTTTAGAAACTGGTTCGAGAATATCTGGATCTTGGAATCTAGACATTTTTTGATGAATTGAGGAATGGTGGACATGAGGAGCAGCTGGCTTTCGGCTGTTCTCTGCAGAATTTCTCTCTAAGGAAGTTTTTGGTGTTGAACCAGGTAGACGTAGTCTATTTTCCGAATTCTTATGAACTTTCAATTTGTTGCCAATAATCTTACCGGTATGCTTCAAAACAACTTTAAAGATTTCCTTTTTCAAATGTTGGAAAAAATCTTCATCAGACCAAACCTTGTTTTTGTACTCCACTTTTGAAATGTCAACAACTAGTCGAGTCACGTCAATTAATTTTGATGAACCTTGACCATGGAAACTTAAGCATAGAACAATTGGATTTATTGTGATTTTGTTCAACAATTGATACAGTTTGGCACGACCAACCATTTGAGATATATATTCTTCTTCTTGTGCATTGCTGTCTTTCGGTTTAGATACACTTTTAGAGAAGGAAACAGATGACGGGTCAACTTTTGTTAAGCTTGAGCTAGGCGATCCATCCGACTTTGTAGAAGATGATGATGAATTTGCCCTAGCTTTGGACACTATTTTGAGTTTGCTCAACCTTCTTGAAAGTCTATTTTTTGGCCTATTGTTACTGGAACTCACTATGTCCGATGCTGACGATGAGGAATATGTATCAAATCTAGATCCTGGAGTACTTGAACCAGTCATGAAGGAAGAACTCTCGGAGCTGAAAGTGGAACTCTCGTCATCTGAATCGTCGGAGTTAAAACTATCGGTGTCGTCGGTATCTTCATGATCTTTAATACTTTTCGGATAAAGAAACTCGTATAAAGCTTTTGCCGTTTTGTAATCAACTTCAATCTTCACAGGTTCCAAAGCAATAAATTTGTGTTCTACAATTGGAATACCATTGACTGGCTCCAGTGACAGCCAATCAACGAACGCCATAGGCTTTCCGCGATTATTAGGTCCATATCTTTCAATAATAGTCTTGTACTTGGCATTTTCTTGCAAATCTTCAGCAATGAATGTATCAACAACAACACGATTTCCACTTGCGCCATCTGGTGTTTGATCAGTCAGATAGTATGTATTAGTAGCTTCAATATTGACAAAGTTCTTATAATCATTATCCAACAGTTCCAATTTAATATAATCTGCTGCCAATAAAAACTGTCTTTGATCATACGAATCGTTATACTTGGTTGCCTTTGTTTGTTGTAAGTATGAAACCATCATGCCAAGCTGCAGATATAGCTTTTCTAATTCAACATTAATCATAGTAACGTCCGAGTTTCTAGAAGCTTTATCAAACCCTTCTATAACTAAGAAAATACTTCTACATTCAAGCAGTAGTCTCGTATGTTCCTGTAACTCTCCGATAGCTCTGGCAATCTCCAAAAAGTCTTCTGTGTCTGAAAACTTGACTAGCGTTGACACTCTATCCTTTGTCTTTTGTTGTTCCGTCTTGTCTGTTTTTTTGATCAATGACATAATAACGTTATAGATGATTTCATGTTGTCTGGTATTTGCAGTAACATAAACTTCAGGAGATAGCACTCTGACAACTTCTTTGAAGCATTTATTTTCAAAGTTATCTTCTTCTGAGTAGTGGAGTCTATTCGGTTTGATGAAAATTAAGCCACATGAAATTTTTTGAACCACGATAGACTCTCTTAAAGCTTCCGTATAATAGTACATTTCAATTGGTAACCGAGGAGGCCAGCAGTGAGTGCTATCATAATGGAAGAATTTGTAGCTGTCATTTAAAGCCATATTCTTTTCAAAGACAAAAAAGAAGGCATCATATAAGGCAATACCATTTCTTGTTTCCACAGCAGCAGATATTGGATCTTGCATCGCTGAAGTGTGGTTAGAGTTAACTGTAATAGAACTGAGAACAATTTCTCTTGGAGCAACCAAAACACAGCTATCGGTATCATTATCTACTCTTAGTTGAGGTAAGATAAATTTGAATAGGTACGTATCATCTGTTGTCACATCCTTGAGATCACCAGTATCATGTAAATACTTATCGAAATCGTTAAACATCTCAAATGAAGATTCAAATTGGTCGTCAATATTTTCACAGGCAATGCCAGTAGCAGACTTTTCTAAAAATTGGCTTCTGTGAAGATCTTCTGCCAATTTTATAGCTTTGGTACTTAGGTTGAACACTAATGATCTTCTCTCACCGACATTATCAATATATCTGATAAACCTCTTGCGAATATAAGGACTCCATCTTAACAACATACTATAAACAATAAATCTGTTTCTGAAGGAAGATGTTCTTTGTTTCAGTTGAGCAGGGTTTTTGGAAGCAGATGTTATTCCACTAGATGTACGTGATAATCTTGAATTCATTCTTGATATAGAATAAGTAGTTTCAATATCGGAAACTTCATGATTTCCTTCAAGGTCATCGTGAGCTGGAATTTTACCATCCATGAAATCATCCTTCAAGAGTCTAACCAGATGTAATCTGCGATCTAAATCTTGTATCGTATCTTCCAATTCGGTAACTTTTTTGGTAACAAATTCAGCTTGATAAGCTTTACTATTAGATTGAAGAGAGTCCAAAGTTGCTTGATGATTCATGATTTGTTCCTTTAAATCATCTGCCCTAGTGTTTGCCAATACTAAAAGAGTCTTCTGTGGATGGTTTTTACCAAGTAAACAGGCATGTGTTTTAGCTTGCATGCTGTCAAACGGATAGTCCAATTCATCATCAGCTTCATCTTTGAAGTAAGAAAATCTTGGAGATGAGGCAAAAGGTAAAGCTCTCCAACGAGGGTTTTTAGACGTAATTCTAGGAGACTCTAGTTCGACGAAATCATCGTCATCATACCAAACAATGTCAGCTGAATTGTCTCTGCTTTGGTCACTCGTTGAGGAGGAGGAGTTTTCATAATTGGATGAAGAAGAACCAGCCTCCATGCCAATAGCCTTAGCTAAAATACCAGCCGCACAAACTTCATCAAACTGAGCAGTTAGGAGTCTCAAGTCAGTTTTGAGGAAATCAATTTCACCCTTTTTAAACTTCAACTTCCATTCAGTTTTTGGGCCATCTTCTTCTGAAACATTTTTAACGCCAAACATTGGAACTTCAGATTTAGTTTGATGTAAATCCATGGAGAATCTTTTAACAGATGCTTTCAAGCCTGTAAATGCAAGCTGACTATTAGCTTTTAAACTAGCAGCATGACGATAAACGTGTGTCAGGTACAAAGGTTGAATATCCAACATGTAACTAATTGAACTTAAAGTCTTACCAAAACTTTCTGACGGAGCAGATTCAACCATGAATTTATTTTTGAAGATCTTACCTTTCTTGATTGGTAACCCTAAACTGCTACCAAACATATTCCACCATTCAAAGAAGTGTGAGAAGGTCAACGGTGACAAATGAGTAGAGTTATAAGACTTCGCAAATGAAGCATCCACATCTTTTGAAACAAGAGAGATTGCCATATGAAGATACTGAGTTCTGAAACCTTCGTATGCATCCCAATTGTCTAAATCTTCTTCAGTTTTAAACGAACTTGGGTTTCTCAATCTAACATCATAATGAGGGACAAAAACAGACGATCTGGGAAGACTGCCTGGTTCGAAAATTTTCTCGTTATTCAAATTTCTTTCAAATTTGAAACCCATTTTCCAAACAACTGGGTCACTTTTCAATTTCAGTACCTTCTTATGAACCGCATAGTTAGTACCAAAATCATGTTTACCACCTGAGATCAACGAATCAACGTGAAAATGTTCAAAGCTAGGAATAGCAATTTCAAAGCTCTTACTCTCAACAATCAAGAAATCGGCAGGGTTACCAGTACTGTTGATCTTCAAATTGGCATTATCATTCCATCTAAAAACAAACCCAGCAGATCTGCTTGCCAAACCATAAGGTGATAAATCACCTTTTATGAATAAATGAATACCATTACGAAAATTGAAATCAAATCTTGATTGGACCAACAAACACATCTTATCCCAGAAACCCACTTTTGGAGAAGTATCAAGTGGTGGTTTAGATAAAACATCAAAACTATCTATAGCATAACCTAAAGCAGGCTGCATTGAAGGGAACCAAGTAACAACTGCATTGACATGAGAAGTAACACTTACTTTCATATCAGTGGAAAATTTAACATCGGTCATAGTTCTTGAAACATGAGCAGCATATAAACTATCGCGGCATTCCTCATCATGGTATTGAGACACCAAAGGAACAAAGTTATAACGTAATTCTTCAGGAGTGTACATCTGTTCAGTAATCACAAAATCACCCTTCAAAATAACAGCATCGTGAGCATCATTATGAGCACCTCCAAAAGAAATCAGCGGCAATATGAAGTCTCTTATTTGAACCGACAATTTAGAACACGAAATTGATAAGTTAACAGGGAACAAAATACCGTATTCTGTGTCTTTCGGTTGGCCACTTGCAATCTTATACATGAAATCAGGATAATTATCTAAGCCAAATTCGGGTTCATCGAATATCCAATCCAAGTCAACCATATCAAATGAAAACAAAGGTGCGATGCAATAAGCTGAGATAACAGGATATTTCTTCATGAATTCTTTACTGACGGGAGGATCATCTCCGCCTCTTGTATCCAGTAGTTTCTGGGCATAGTTCTTTTGCTTCAATTCTCTAATAGCCTTTATTCTAACAATCCATGATTTACTCAAGTTACTGAGCAATCTAGCTTTGGGTATCTCTAAACCTTGATGAACATCCGCCAAATAATCAGAGTACTCTTCGTGTGATTGTGAGGGAACTTCATTTGCTAACTTAGACGTGATTGGTGATGAGACTAGATTACCATTACTGGCATTTGCAGTAAATTTCCTGGATCTCGGTGCTGGGATGGACTGGGTTGCAGAATCTGAAGATGGAGTAGAAAGTTGAGAAGCCTTGGGTAACTGGGCAGTGTGCTTTGAAGACCATTGAATTTTTTCCTTAACCAACTTCTCATTTTCGAAAGATTCAGGTTTTATGGCAACTCCGTCAACAAACTTTAAAGAGGTATATTTCTCTTCAAGCTCCTTTCTAAATCTCTCTTCGTAGAGTTGAAATTCTTTCAGCTTAACCATTCTCAATTTTTGGTCTAATTTGCCGGCTAGGAAACAAGTGTTCAACTCATTTTCAAACGGATCATCATGCATACAAAATTGGAATTGCTTGGTGTGAACTTTAATTTTTGGACATCTAAACGGTTTTTCTGCCATTGATGGTAAGATAATATCAACTTTGAAATCTTTATCAGATTCTTCAACATCCATCAAATTTTTAAAATTCTTTTTAATCTTTGAATAAGATTTTATTAAACTTTTAATATTATCGAATGCCATGAAGAAAAGGTACTCAAATGGAATTTCAAATCTGGCCGATCTTGAATTGACTGTCACCCTAGGCTCGCCCCCAACTAATTCATGCAACTTGATCAATACAGAAGCATCACAGAAGATGGCAATTAAACTCCACATTCTAGTGACATGAGGATTCACACCATATAGTCTTAGTGCTCTGAATCTAACATATGCGTCATCCTCAACCGTTGGTAAAGCTTCCAGTGAGTCTAATTCAATCACCAGATCGATATTAGAAGGTAATTTGAACTGAATCATTAGTAGATGTAATCCAATCAAATATGTAAGCTTGGATTTTTGCTCGTCTGACTTCTTTGAGACGACCTTCTTAGTCTTTTTGTGCTTGGATTTCGGAATAACTGATGCTAAGATAGTACTAACAAACACAACAGACCAAAGAGCTTCTGTAGAAATGACAATGTCCACAATAGGAAGAATGACGGATAGTTTATTTGTAATGCTGAAATATTTCAATTGGAAGTCTTTCAAACTGAAGAATTCATCGAATAAGTTCGCATGTCTTTGTTTTTCATAGTCAGTTATTATGTTACTGAGTAAAGATCCAAGTTTAAATTCAAGTTTCTGTTGTTCAACTGAGTTATCAAAAGATAGCTCTGCCTTCTCTAAACAAAGTGATAACCCTCTCTTGTAACTGTTTAATTCGGATTGATCAACACCGTTATAGTATTTAACTGGATTGGCAAAGCATGATATCAGTTTGACACTGGTAATTTTGAATTCAAATTTATGAATCAATTCCGGTAATAGTTGTTTTTTAGAGGACTCGCCTTTATTGTTCAGTATTTGATCATTATCCTCAATTTCATTATCCTCAATTTCTTCAATCTCGCCAGTAGTGACTTCATTTGAGTGATTAGCAGCTTGTAGTGACTTGGAAATTTGATAGAGTTTTTGGAACAGGCTCAACTCTTCGAATAAAACTTCGATGGAATTAATGTGAAGTTTAGCCAAATTAATGATAGGCTTGCTATCTTTGAATGCAGCGCATAATGAAGATTCAAAGTAGTCCATTGCAAAAAGTCTTGACGCCAATCCATTTTCTGAAGCATGTAATTGAATATCTCTGATGAAGAAAACAATAAGTTTGGAAAATAGTGATTTATCAGTTTGAACAAATAATGATTCGTAACTATCAGAAATTGATGTGTCAAAGAGGATATCCTCTATTCTTAGTGATAATGTTAGTTCATCAGTCAGTTCGTAGAAGAAAGTTGAGCTTAATAATTGAACCCTGGTTCTGATCTTAGGCAAAAGCATAATCAAATGGGAATAGGATTTAGTCTTTGGCTTTATAACATGCGTTAAGCGTTTGGAGACTTTCTTTGAGCCTTTTGGCCTAGACAAATTTTCCTCAGCAAACTTTAGTGTATCTTCCAATGAACTGCTGAACGTAATGTTGTTAACCGGAACAATTGTTCTTAACAGGAAACGATCGTCATTTGCAAGATTTCTAATGAATTCCTCATCTTCCATCTTATCAAAAACAGTAAGCAAATCCTTAATGTCAGCAATTGATGAAATATTCAAGGATGGAAGATAAACATAAGACTTTTCATTTGTAGCGTGTAGTACTTTCAAAGACGTAAGACCAAGTAGGACTTCGTAAATTTCTCGTCCCTGTAATACATTCGGTAGAACAACTTCATGCAATAGTCTTCCAAATGATAGTTTGAATGTTTCCAAAACAATCTTCATGTCTCCACTTATTAGCTCCAATCCTTCCAGAGAGATAGATGCCGATTCAATTTCATGCTTATCGTATAATTCCAACAAGGATAAATCTTTCTTTGGTGTTTCAATATCAATGACTTCAGAGTATGTCTCAATTTGACCATCTTCAAATGACTCATCTTTCTTACCCAATAGTGGTTGTAAAACTTCTTTAATTTGAACAATGTCGATACTGTTGTTTCTTCCACCACCTTGGATCATAAATTTCTTGAATGAAAGGTTGTCAGTAACTTCACAGCTAACAATTAAATTACCACCTCCCGAATTTTTTGTATTGTTAGCTCTCACACTATCAAACAACAAATGAAATCCAACAGCCAAGTTTTCAGTCTCTCTAACATTATTGAAATCAAGTGAAGCTGATGAATAATGAATAGAGATAAATTTTGAGCCATTGAACACCTTTGATTTAACGATTTCAATCTTGAATGGGAATAGATAGCTGTATTGTTTTAAAAGACTTAGAATCTTAGTGATGTTAGAGTTGTCCTTGGAGCTATTATCTTTGTTTTGCTTGTCTGTTTTTTGAGTTTTAATCGAGTTTGATCTTTCAAATGTTGACAAATCAACATGCATGTTACTTATTCTTATTGCGAAAATTCCTGATTCCAATGATCTTATATTCCATGGCTTGAAAATACACTGAATTGAGCCTATGCTTATAGATATTCCACTGATTTTGAACCGCAATCCAAACAATTTGAACCAAGATATAAGTGTAACCGTAGCTTTACCTCCAAGGAGGATGTTAACCGTAGTAAGCAGTACAAAGTATACGACTGCTATCAAAAATATTGTTGCCAGCATTGGATGTAGTTAGTTATCAAAGTAGTTATTTTAGAAATTCAATGTATGGTAATGTTAACCCGTATCTCAAAGAGAGTATATATTGACCGGAAGTGTATATAATTTTGATTTTATAGGTACAGAACGTGAGAACTCAGAATAGACAAATTGATGGAAATTAAAAGTGATAAATGTACAAAATGTTCCTAATATTTTTTTAACAATTGAATTGTGTATAGTAGGATTGTCTATTTTGAATATCAAGTTTACAAACATGTGCTATAATGAAAAGGAAAGTAGAGTACTGTGAAGCAGGTATAGGATCCAAAACCATGCTTGCTTTTGTGTGGCCTAAAAAAAATCGAGTATATCCGCGGCAACCGCAGCAACCAAGTAAGGAATTTTCTAATGATCCTGGGGAAGGGGCGGAGATTGATAAGCCATTATTTACTTGTAGTCCAACATGTCAACATCGTGAAACTACCCAAAAAGTGTTACAGCAAATGAAGAAATAACTGTGAATAAAAATATTAATAGATGTATATACGAGAGAGAAAAATTCAAAAAAATCAACTCAAATAGATAAATAATACCAAGTGAAACCAAGAGCTAAAAAAATAGTAGGACTGTGTCTTCAAGTATCAAAACAAATAGCCTCTGAAGTGTTTGTTCGAAGTGCCACAACTAATTAGTAGTACTAAATGAGTCTTCTAGGGTACGATATATAGTCTGACACAGAGTAAAGAACAATCAAAGCTCTAATCTCCAGCCTCATACGAAAGAATTGAAGTAATCGAAGCTAAATTTGACTCATGGTGGAGGTAAATAGAAATGCCTATTAAGTTGATTGCAAAATACCACTATCCATCAATGCGTTATGGATAATAGTTTCTTTAACAACGGCAAATGCCAACTTAATGTTGGACGTATCCGTTGCCTGAGTGACATATGGCATAATATTCAAATCAGCTCTGTTTAGTTGTCTGAATCTCCAAAGGATATATTTAACAGCTTTGTTAACGTCATCACCTCCAACATAGTCAGGGAAGTAATTTTCCAGTGGAGAATGGGGTAGTTTTTCTATAAACACATCAATCTTATTTAAACAAAGAACAATTGAAGTTCTTCTAAACCACATTGAGTTGACCACAGATTCAAACAAGTTTAAAGATTCTTCCAATCTGTTCTGGCTTGAAGATTCAAGTAAAACTTGATCATATTCAGATAATGCAACACAGAACATTATGACTGTAACATTATCAAAACAGTGAATCCACTTCTTTCTTTCTGATCTTTGACCACCAACATCGTATAAATGGATATCAATATCTTCCAATTGGAACTTGATGTCATAAATACCAGAAGTTTGTTTTCTTGTTCTTAAAACATCAGTGACATTAGGTATATAATTATCTCCAGTAATTCTCTCTAAGTTTTCAAAGAAATATTTTGCAGAATCCAAGATATAGAATTCATTTCTACGTTCATCAAATAACTTCTTTGTAGCTGGGTCGTTAACCAGTTGCTTAATTTTATCACCAACTGGAACATCAAATTGGTCGTAATCTGTATCCATAGAAATTTCCAGGTTTAAAATTTCTTCTGTATCTTCATGTGTTAAACTTTCAAGTTCACCTTCCATGTCAAATTGTCTCAAAGCTTTCACTATCGATTGAGCACATTCAGAAATATTCTTAAAAACAAAAGGTCTGTAATCGTACAATTCTCTTTTGGTGAACCCATTTTGATGAATGATCTTGATTTGTTTTAAAATAGTCGATTTACCAGATTCACCAGAGCCTAGCAATAACAGCTTGACTTCTTGCTTTGGTTTGCTTGTCTTACCAGATATTTTTGAAGCGTCATTTGTGTCTGTGGCCATTTGTGAACTTTGAATTAATTCAGACTTACCATTTAATTGTTGTGATTGTTCATTTTGCTGTGACTGTGCCAGTTGTTTCTGTGAATCTGGCTTCGTTGATTGCTTGTCTGTCAATGACGAAGAGTTGTTAGAATAGGAGGAGTTTGTATTGTAATTTTGGGTTCTTGAAGTAGTCTGTTGAGGGCGGACTGGTGCCTTTTCTTTGGAACCACATGCGCCCATTATCGTGTCGCTATTGTTATCGGTATTTGTGAACTATTTGGGGGAATAAAAACGGATTGAATATGAACTAAGGTGCATGAATTGAGTTCGAATTAAAGTGGGATGATACTCAGCAGTTCTTTTATTGAAGTGGTTATTGTGAGTAATATTGGGTATATCAGAATCTCCAAATCTTTGTAGTAACAGTTCAACACTGGACAATTATAGCTGAAGATGAAAATAGCAAGGTTGGAGGTAACTAGGGTCTCTTGAAATAGCAGATAAATAGAGTAATAGGATTGTGTTATCTGGGTACAATAGAGAAACATGCGGGCATTGAAAGGTTAACTGGAAAAAGCACGCAGAGGAATCGGAATAAAATTAGCGAGACGTGAAAAGTTCCGAATTAGGTAAAACAGACGGGTCTTTTTGGATCTGCTGAGTCGCTTGCAGGAATACGGGTATGTTTATCCCCTTTTTCTACATGCAGGTAGTGGATATTTATAGAGTTGATGAACAGCTTTATATACGAGTAAGCAGTAAACTTTCATTAAAAGTAGATAAACAACAAAAATCATTTATAAGAGGGGGAGGGAACAGAAAGGGCAATTAATTCAAAGATAAAAGGTGTTCATACTTGTTAATAGGTTCAACTTGTATGACTTTATGAATATATATATATTATGACAAGGAAGATAAAGATTAGAAAAAAAGACAAAAACAAATAACTATAATTTCATTAAACGGCAAGATGAAAAAGCTTAAACTGGTTTACCACCAATGAATTCACTCCATCTCTTAACTTCACTTGGAATAACAACTTCTTCCTTAGCTTCAGCTTCAATCTTAGCAGGTAACTTTTTAGCTAAACACTGGGAGAATAATAGGGAAGTCTTTGGTTCGTTGAATAATGGAATAGCGAAATCAATAGCATTTCTTCTCATAACGTAATCTTCATCTAACAATGAATCAGCTCTGTCTCTAGCTAGGTTAAAGACGCATTTAATATCGTACTTTTGGAAAACTTCCCTTAGCTCTCTCTTGTTTTCCTTAGGGAATTCAATAACTTCAACAGGGTTTTCAACAAAAGTCTTTAGGTAGTCAGCAACAGCTGGAGAAGCAGTATAGTACTTGTAACCCATACCGGACAAGTTCTTAGCAACTTGACCCAAGTATTCCTTGGATAAATCACCACCGAATAACATACCGGAAGGTGGTCTTGGAACATGGAAGTTCATAGTGGATAACATGGAAGTCCAGTAAGCATCAACTAAATCCTTACCGAAACAAGCAACTTCACCAGTAGAAGCCATTTCAACACCTAAGAATGGATCAGCACCGGCCAATCTAGTGAAAGAGAATTGAGGAACCTTAGTAGCAACATAGTTGTATGACTTGTCCATTAAGTTAACTGGGGCTGGAACATCGTTATCTAACAAGGCTTTGACAGCAACATTAATGAAGTTGACACCTAAAACCTTAGAAACGAATGGGAATGATCTTGAAGCTCTAATGTTACATTCAATGACCTTTAAGTCTGGAACACCGGTTTCCGGGTTTTCGGCCTTGATGATTTGCATGTTGAAAGGACCAGTAATGTTCCAAGCAGCAGCAACCTTATCGGCAATCTCCTTTAATCTTAACATGATGGATTGGTCCAAGTTTTGTGGTGGTAAAATCAAAGTAGCATCACCAGAGTGGATACCGGCGTTTTCAACGTGCTCAGAAACAGCATGGACTAGGACCTTACCATGAGAAGCAACAGCATCAATATCAATTTCTTGAGCACCTTCAATGAACTTGGAGATAACAACAGGATAGTCAGAGGAAACTTCAGTGGCATTGTTCAATTTTTCAGCCAATTCAGCTTCGGATCTAATAACAGACATAGCAGCACCGGATAAAACGTAAGATGGTCTAACTAAAACTGGGTAGCCAACTTCGTTGGCAAAAACTTCAGCTTCTTCAACAGAGGTTAATTCATTCCAAGCTGGTTGATCAACATTAATAGAGTCTAAGATACTTGAGAACTTGTGTCTGTCTTCAGCCTTGTCGATATCTTCTGGGTTAGTTCCTAAGATCTTAGCACCTTGTTGTTGTAAAGTTAAAGCAATGTTTTGTGGTAATTGACCACCAACAGAAACAACGACACCTTTAGCGTTTTCTAATTCATAGATATCCATAGTTCTTTCAAATGATAGTTCTTCAAAGTATAATCTGTCAACTTCATCGAAATCAGTAGAGACAGTTTCTGGATTGTAGTTGATCATAATAGTTTTTTTACCAGATTCTCTCAAAGCTCTAGCAGTGGAAACGGCACACCAATCAAATTCGACAGATGAACCAATTCTGTAAACACCAGAACCCAAAACCATAGTACCGAATTCATCAAATTGAACATCATGAGAAGTAGCATTATAAGTAGTGTATAAGTAGTTAGTGTTAGCTGGGAATTCAGCTGCTAAAGTATCAATCTTCTTAACAAATGGAGTGATACCGAATGACTTTCTTCTAGCTCTAACTTCTAATTCAGTAGAGCCAACAGCGTTGGCAATTTGCTTATCAGAGAAGCCTAATTTCTTGGATCTGGAAACAAGATCTTGAGTTAATCCGAACAATGAGCCAATTGATTCAAGTTCTTTTTGCATTTCAACAATGTTAGTTAACTTGTATAAGAACCACTTGTCAATCTTAGATAATTCATGAACTTTATCAACGGTATAGTTTTCGTGCATTAAAGCTTGACCAACAGCCAACCATCTTCTATCAGTTGGGTGAGATAATTCATAATCTAAATCTTCAAATTGAGCACCTTGGAAACCAACAAATGATGGGTCAACTTGTCTAATGGCCTTTTGGAATGATTCTTCAAAGTTTCTACCGATAGCCATAACTTCACCAACAGATTTCATTGATGAACCAATGTCTCTCTTAACGTGTTGGAACTTAGCTAAATCCCATCTTGGGATCTTGGTAACCATGTAATCTAATGATGGTTCGAAGTTAGCAGATGTAGTCTTGGTGACTGGATTTGGTAATTCTGGTAAAGTATAACCTAAAGCAATCTTAGCAGCAGTATAAGCTAATGGATAACCGGTTGCCTTGGAAGCTAAGGCAGAAGATCTTGATAAACGGGCGTTGACTTCAATAACTCTATAATCTAATCCATCTGGTTGTAACGCATATTGAACATTACATTCACCAACAACACCTAAGTGTCTGATAATCTTAATGGCAGCGGATCTTAACATGTGGTATTCTTCATCAGATAAAGTCTGGGATGGAGCAACAACGATAGAGTCACCAGTATGGATACCTAATGGATCGAAATTTTCCATGTTACAGACGGTAATACAGTTACCAACTCTATCTCTAACAACTTCGTATTCAACTTCTTTCCAACCCTTTAACGACTTTTCGACCAAAATTTGTGGGGCAAGAGATAAAGATTGGGAAGCCAAGTTTCTTAATTCAGTTTCGTCGTTAGCGAAACCAGAACCTAAACCACCTAAAGCGTAAGCAGATCTAACAATGATTGGGTAACCAATCTTAGCAGCAGCATTTAAAGCGTCGTCAACAGTATCAACAGCAATAGATTCAGCAATTGGAATTTCAATTTCATTCAATGCTTGAGCAAATAAGTCTCTGTCTTCGGAAGTTTCTAAAGTCTTAATTGGAGTACCTAAAACTTTGACACCGTATCTTTCAAAGACACCCATCTTTTCTAATTGGACACCAACATTCAAACCTGTTTGACCACCAAAAGTTAATAAGACACCATCTGGCTTTTCTCTTTCAATAATATAAGTGATATATTCTGGAGTAACTGGTAAGTAATAAATTTCATCAGCTAAAGCGTGAGAAGTTTGATTTGTGGCGATATTTGGATTAATCAAAATGGATTGCTTGTTGGCTTCTTTCAATGCTTTGATAGCTTGGGAACCAGAATAATCGAATTCACCAGCTTGACCGATAGATAACCCACCGGAACCAATGACCAAAACTTTGGAAACTTCAACTAGTTGGTTGGCATGTTCATCTGTGAAGCCTGATAAAACACCAGCACCTGCATAAGTTGAAGCTTTATCAATTTGAGAAGCGTAGGTACGTAATGGCTTTATATTTAAAAAGTTTTTATTTAAAAGCACTCTCTTGGAGCTAACAAATTGTCTAGCAAACGAGGAAGCAAAGATCTTGGTAGACATCTTGATATACTTTTAATCCCCTTGATTGAACCTTTTGTATAGTTTAGTGAGTGTTAATGCTATATGTTTCGAAAGTCTCTCTTCTAATCAGACACCAAATTTCAAGATCTATTGAAAAATGTATGAAACCATTTATAAATATAATGACAAGAGGAAAAGACTATTAGTCAAACTTGCAAAATGACTCCAAAACCACAGGTTGGATTATAAAAATTTTTCACCGAATCGCTTGGGAACATTTTGTCGTGCGTGGAAGAAAAAACAACACCGCGGTTTCCAGTCTTTTTACCATTTATAGGCATTTCCTTCTATGAATGTAGGGTAATTTCCGGTAGGGCGGTTGGACTCATGGTTGCCAGATTTGGGAATATATCCGGTTTTGAGTGCGGATAACTCTATGGCGGCTAGTGTGTACTGGAAACATAAAATGAATAACCGGTTAATATCCGGATGTTGTGCCATCGGAGATCAAATTCGAGATCTCTCGCCCGAAGAGTATTTGGTTAAATAAATGACATTGAATTAAAAACTGCATCCAGTCATGAGCGATAAATATTGATGATGTCAAAGACTTTAGATATGGCTAGAGCCTGTCTCCATTAAAAAGTAACCTATAAGTTGACAAAGAAATTCAAATGCATTTATTACGACCTACGACTCAGATCTGTCTTTGAGAAGGAAAGGAAAACCATTATATTAGACCACAGCTTGTATATATAAAAACAATTGGAATAGTTTAGAACTAAACATGTATAAGAAAAAAACAATAAAAAAAATAAAAATTAACTCCATCAGACAAACATCTATTTGATTTCTATCATTTTTAGAACTAATCTCTCTTCCATCTAACATGAGAGTTTTGTCTGGCATAATAAATACCGCCGACAGCAATATTAGTATTCCAATGATCGATATAGGAACATAATGCAGAAGATAAGGCCAACTCTCTAGGGATTTTGGATTCATCAACCAGCAAAGTGAAACCAGCGAAACCAGCGGGAACAACTTGACCAATTCTTTCTCTAACTTCAGACTCCTTTTCACCAACGTTTTGAACTTTTTCTAAGAATTTGCCTTCGGTGGTCCATTGATAAGTAGTACCGTCGGCTAGAGTAAACATTCTATAAGCATCTAAAGCATCAACTCTATGGTTGATAACATGCCAACCTAACTCGCTGACAGGAACTTGTGGGGCTCTAATTAACAAGATATTTGATCTTAAACCAGCCCTAACAGCTGCACAAGGCTCATCCTCACCTTGGGGACCAGTACCTAAAATATCAGATGAGTACATCTTGTAAGAGCCTTTAACAGCTCTTGATCTAACATACCAGAACAATCTTTTTGAAGCGTCAGTTGGGCCCAATGGACCGGAGCCTTCTGCCTTTGTATCGAAAACGTCAAAGGTTTTAGAACCTGTACCAAATCTTCTTCTAACGGCATATTCTGAACATTTAGATTCGTCTAAATCAATAATATGAGGAACATAACGGGAAGCACGACGATGTGGAGAAAAGACAACAGACTTGGCCATGACAACTGGTCTCATAAGTGGGGAAAGTAAAAGTTCGATAGGCATCTTTTTTTTTTATTTGAATTGTTTTGTAGGTTGATTGATTTAGCGGGTTAAATAAAGCAAGGAAGTGATGTGCTATAAGAAAAATATAACAAGCTCTGGAGTGAAGGATAAGAGGAAAAAAAGAATAGGAAGAAAAAGGGTGAAACAAGTATCAAAAGGAGTCCAAGAAAGGTTTAAATAAGATGCCAACAAAGCTACAACCGCTGTAAAGGATAAATCATCCCTTACCTTATTGGTAAATAAGTGGTCGATCGACTCCATACTTCGGTCGATTTTGCAACAATTTTTTGGTCGTAGATGAATATTGATTCATCAGTTCTTTTGTGTTTTTAAATTACTTTGACCTAAATATTATGAATACTGTATATAGCTGTTTAGTTTGAGCTTATTTTTAGACTATTCAACCTTAAAACCCTTTAAAATCAAAAGATTCATTATTGAATTGAAAAGTTTTAGTTGGAATGTGATTTATTACTGACCATTCAAAGTTTCTAAACTATCAAAAGAAACAAAGTCTCAAGCTTTGAAAATTTCTTTGTCGTATATTAATGAGTACACACATAGTTTCTGCCATCCCTCACAATAAAATGGATACTTTATATTTCTTTCAGGGTCTATTTTGCTCACACATGTCTTTTGTGTAATACAAGGTGCCCCTTTTACAATGAAACCTCTACACCAGATACTAAAATCTCATGTATCAATTCATATCTCCACATTGGTTGACATTGTTGCTGACATAATCCACCTTACGCATCCCCTTTGTTTACACTTAATCTGGCAACCCACAGAACCCAGCCATAAAAATATGGAAAACGCAAATCTCATTCCCAAACAGACAACATTCTAGATCAGATTATCGAATATATACTACCAAGTTTCGTCACTTCAACAATATACTATAACTGCTTATACTTTCATTTTTATTCTGTTTAAGAACTTTTTTCAACATATTCATACCAGAACGTTATTCTTAGCCTATTATATAAACCTACTTTTCCCTTCATATCATCCCGTTTTTAGCACCTTTTTCTTTTCCTTTAAAATTCACAGTTATACAAAACATAGATAACTTCGTCTGACAATACAAACGAACATCCCCAAAGACGATTAGCAAGATATAAAATCTAATGACTGATCCAGAATTGCAAAAGGGAAACATGGGTGGAGAGATCAATTTAAATGATACTTACATCAAGTCCAACTTTGCAGAGCCAACTGACTTAGATGAACACATCAATACAACCGAGATGCTAGAACAAGAAAATGCCCGTATGTCTAACAACCAGCGACCGCATATCCACAATGAAAAAGATGTAAGATCATCAGAGAGTCAAGTCTTAGAAAGATGGCCAACTTTATTTGAAATTTTAAATAAAAAAACACAATCACCAGTTGATCTATGGTCATTCTATGTTTATATGAGAGACACACAAAAATCAATTGATTATCTTGATTTTTGGATCGATACCGTTCAACATATGAATTTATGTAAGGCATACATCAAAGGTCTTAAACAGTCGTTATTGGTTAACGAAAGAATACGAAATGCTGAAAAGATTAACGAGCTTATTTCGGTTAAACAAGGAACATCAGCCGATTTACTTGACCATACGCCACCTCTTGCAAATTTCACAAACTCAGATTCTTCTCATAATACAAGCAATAGACACTCAGGCGGGACAAATAACAGTAGTAGAGATTCAAGATCCTCTTCGGTTTTATTGGAACTATTAATGAAGAATAATTTACTTGAAGAAAATGATTCCCATAGAATGTCTTCGTTTTTAAGAGGTGAGACTTCGGTTAGATCAAGTGATCCATTAGTTAATGCAAAAATTGATGATTTAAAAAGAAAATCACAAATTTTGGATGATTCATTCTTAAATACAACAGCACCTAATGTTTCACTTTCATCATCTTCAGCTAACAGCACGACACAATTGCTTCCATCAACAGCAGCATATGGCTCAGTAGCAACTGATCAAAACAAAAGAGAATCTAAAATCAATCCAGAAATGGTTGAAAATTTAATTGTCCATGAATTTTCAGACTCGAAAAAACCATTCAGACAAAATCATTTTGTCACTAGAGAAAAACTTCGTGAAACAACAAGGGCTATACTAAACACGTACTTTAAGGACAATGCCGAAAAGAAAATTGTTGTTCCTAAAGAAATGACAGATAGAGTCATAAAAGCTTTGGAAGTTAATGGTAGAGATGATCCTGAAGTGTTTGATGAAACTAGAGAGTTTGTATTCAAAGCAATGGAGCATGAAGCCTACCCTAATTTCTTGCGTTACAATGCAATATGTAACGTCAGTGCCAGGTCCGCCATTTACAGAATGCTGGCTGCGTTTATGTGTGCATTTCTTGCATTTTGGACCGCTTATTCTTTGATATTTTTGGATTATAGTCCGGGTAAAACAAGGGCCGTTGTCACGTTACCGTTCTTCCTAGCTTCTTACTCTTTGTTTTCGTCGTTCTATAGAATAGATCCAATACTGTGCTTTTTCGGGTTTAGTGAAAGTAGAGCTTCATCCAATGGTATCACCCCAATTAGAGAACCATTTGTTAAGAAACTACTTTTGAAAAGGTCGCTGTTTGTTTTCGCTATCATTTGCGTAGTTGCTGCTGCATTCAGTTGTTTGTTCGCTTTGGTTCCTGGTACTAGATTGCACCACAGCTGATTTGTTACTGTAGCTACACTATCGCCGGGCTAATACTCACATTAACCGTACGTTACCATACTATTTATTTCTTTATAATTTCTTCTGTTATATTCCACTTTTAGTTCTACCTCGTTCACTTTTAATAATTCTTATCCTTTTTACTTTTTTTAACTATCTTATAACTAAAATTGATTGTAAACTGTTTTCAAAATTACTGGATTTTATTTTCCTGTTTTACTTTTATATTATGATCAAAATTTCAAAGATAAATAATACTAGGTACTTTATTTTTTCAGTAAGTAAATAGAAACCAAAGAGACCATTATATAAAACAACTACCAATCGTATAAAATGGAAAGGTTTAGAATAAAATAAGGGGGGAGGGGGTGGGTATTATGAACGTATAGGCGAGACATAGATAGATCTCACGTCAAATGAGGAGAAACTATAAACCAAAACAGGCAAAAAGGGAAAATCAAAGAGAAACAGTGCAACTAAACAAGAAAAAAAACTAAAAACAAAAACGAGTAACCAAAAGACAAATGCTGACTTTAAATCAAAACAAGAAGACACTTAAGCGTATATAGTGGATGAGTCAACTTGCATTGTAGATTGTTGAGGGTATTCTGAGGGCTGAACAAATTCTTCTTGGAAGTAAGGATGTGATAAAGCTCTCTTTGCACTGATTCTACTTGCTGGATCATAAGCCAATAGCTGTTCTAATAAATCGATACCATGTTCATCTAAGCCTGGAACAATAGCAGCCAAGTTTTGCTTAGACCACTTAGGGAAACTTGGTTTGAAATCACTCAAGAAGTTAACTTCTGGCCAAACTTCTTCGTTTGGAGTACCTAAAATCTTGAAAATCTTGAAGATTTGATCAATTTCAGAGTCACCAGCAAATAGTGGCTTTCTGTTCGACATTTCGGCAAATATACAGCCCATAGACCACATATCAACACCCGTTGAGTATTGTTTACCGCCTAACAAAATTTCTGGTGATCTGTACCATAAAGTAACAACTTCATGGGTGTATGCTCGTAATGGGACACCAAAGGCTCTTGCTAAACCGAAATCAGCAACTTTCAAGTTACCTTCTTTATCAATCAACAAGTTTTGTGGCTTTAAATCACGATGTAGCACTCTATGTGCGTGACAGTGATAGATACCTCTAACCAGTTGCAACATAAACTTCTTAACCATATCGGCACCTAAGCCTTCACCCTCAGGAATAGATTCCATATACTTCTTCAGATCCATATCCAAAAACTCAAAGACAAGGTAAATTTTGTTTGAATTTGAATGAACAATATCGTATAATCCAACAATATTATCATCTCGTAGTTCTTTCAACAATGAAATTTCTCTAATAGTGGTTGATGGAACACCTTCATCTTCTGATTCCAATCTAATCTTCTTCAAGGCAACAACACGGCCGTTATGTTTGGTGTCTAAAGCTTTGTAAACAACACCATAAGTACCTATAATTAATACAGAAAATACCTCTCAGAAAGGTATATAGAATGTTAGTATACGTGAAATTGATCTTTAGTTCAATAAGGCAAGTTGAATAAGAAGGATGTGTACATACCTTCACCGATCTTTTCTAGTCTTTCAAAATCTTGTAACTCAGCCATTATGTTTTATGCGTATTTTTTGATAAGCTGTTGATGTGATTAAAAACTTTGGACCTTAAAGATGGGATTGCATATAAAATCAAATAATTGAATTGAAAATTGTATGTATATTTATTTTAGTGTATTAAAGGCGACAAATAAAGATACTGTAAGATGGGACTTGTATGATATTAAGGAAAGATATTTGTTGTTCTATTAATGAGATGTACTACTAATACTAAATCTATTAAGATGACCTATCAGTTTGAGGTGTCTTGTTGCGATATTCACAGCTGAAGGTATGGAGTTGACCAGATCAATGGTGCCCACCAAACAATGCAAACAAACAGCCCTTTTCGTGATGTGTCTCAAAACGGGAAAATTCAAATGTTTACTTTTCGTGGTGGGATTATGTCAGCATGTTATTGATGACGTAAGCTTCCATAGGTGCTTTACTGATTATTTATCTAGTTCGTTAGTTACTTGAATAACACTCTAAAGAACATGGGCCAAGTATTTAATTGATATACATATATATATACGTGATGCATACACATGTCAGTTTAAAACTAGACTCGACTGAAAAATAGCAAGTTGTCATTTATTCAAGGACAACCACCACATTACCATCGTCAGTTGAACACACTAGCTTGTGAAAAAAATCACAAACATCCTCATATATATATAACTGAAAACAACGACAAATATATAGATATATTATATAACTAGGAGATTATTAAACAGAAGAGGAAAGAGTTGTGCGGTTTCATCCCCTTCTTTGTAGACACATACATACATTCAAGCAACTTGTTTCATTTTTGGATAATTGTAGTAGTGATCTTACCAAAGTAATACTATAAAGGCTGTGCTAAAATGAATAGACAGTGTAAGGATGTCGGATGGTTAGAAGGAAATCTTGCGGTTACAAAAATTTTTCATGCGGCTCAGAACAGATCCGTTTACAGAAATTTATTTAAAATATTCAATATTTAAAGGTTTTGAAGAGTGCTATGTTTGAGTTTCTTATCTACTCTAATTGAATGACATAAAAAGTTAAGATAGAAAAAAGTATAAAAATGTCCGCTCCACTACCAGGTTTAGCCACAGATGCTGTTTTAAAGGCTTCTGCCCCTGTCCCGGCTGATTTCCAAGAAGTTAAAGGAGTTGATTACTCAACCCCAGAAAGTAGAAATGCCACTGCTACTGAATTAATCAAGTCTATGAGAACTATGGGTTTCCAAGGTTCTTCATTAGCCAAAGCTTGTGATATCATTGATGACATGAGATCATGGAGAGGTAAACACATTGATGAATTAGAAGAACACGACAAAAAGGGTGAATTTGACGAGGATGGTTATCAAAAGACCACCATTTTCATGGGTTATACATCTAATTTGATCTCATCAGGAACAAGGGATTCATTAAGATTTCTTGTGCAAAACAAGATGGTCTCTGCTATTGTTGCATCTGCTGGTGGTATTGAAGAAGATTTAATTAAATGCTTAGCACCAACTTATATGGGTGAATTTGCATTACCAGGTAAACAGTTGAGAGATGAAGGTATGAACAGAATTGGTAACTTGATTGTTCCAAATGATAACTACTGTAAATTCGAAGAATGGATCGTTCCAATTTTGGATACCATGTTAGAAGAACAAGAAGCTTTTGCTAAGCAAAAGAAGGAAGATTGTTTGGACTCAGACACCCCATTTTGGACACCATCTCGTGTTATTGACAGATTAGGTAAAGAGATTAACGATGAATCATCTGTCTTATACTGGGCGCATAAAAACAAGATTCCAATTTTCTGTCCTGCTTTAACAGATGGTTCAATTGGTGATATGCTATTCTTCCATACTTTCAAAGCCTCTCCAAAACAATTAAGAATTGATATCGTTCAGGATATTAGAAAGATTAATTCACTATCAATGGAAGCTTCCAGAGCTGGTATGTTAATCTTAGGTGGTGGGCTGATTAAGCATCATATTTGTAATGCTTGTTTAATGAGAAATGGTGCTGATTACGCAGTTTACATTAATACTGGTCAAGAATTCGATGGTTCTGATGCTGGTGCTAGACCAGATGAAGCTGTTTCTTGGGGTAAAATTAAAGCTGATGCTAAATCAGTCAAGGTTTTCGCTGAGGTGTCCTTAGTTTTACCTTTGATTGTTGCTGCTACTTTTGCTAGCAAGTAGATTTTTCAGGTATATGACGTTCCCCAAGAACTTGTAAATCTATAAGAGTTCTTGAATTTTAAATTCTTCGTTTTCCTTTCCTTGTTTTTGTTCTACTCGGGTAGGATGTCCATGTAAATAGATATCTTTTACTTTTTCATTTTAATAGGTATGTTTCTGTTTTCTCTTCCATATACATTTAATGGTTGCAGTATAGATTTAATTTTTTGTTCAGCTTTTATTTCAAAAATATGAAAGTTGTTTGATAAAGTAATAAATAAGGTGGGTTGAATTAACAACATATTAATAAATAAATAAGTAATAAATAATAAAAGTTGTCCAAATATAAATAGAACAAAAGGAGAAAAATCTATAATATTCGACGACTTATCTAAGATAAGGATATGACAACACAAAAGCATCAAACTCTAACAGACTCTTTCATCGGCTCCCTAGCTGAAACTTTTGGTTCCCACGATTGGTACTTAGGCTTTGCCGTATTATATGGAACATAAGCACCTTTTGTAAATGTATAGTTTTGAGGATGAATCTCTTCCAACTGGAAAGATTTGGCTTTTTCTTCAGGCTTTAATCTTGAAGGAGGAGTGTCTGTGCCATAAGACAACCAATAACGCCAACCTGGCTGAACTTGAGAGAAGTCATAACCGAAGAATTCTTTGTATTCCACCCATCTCGTTCTCATGTGAATTTCTTCTGGATTGAAAGTTTCGTAGAACTTGTTACCATAGTCATCTTCACCAACAAAGACACCAGATTTGGTGTCGTTAATTTGTGCAATTTGACGAAGCGACCTTTTCAATCCGTTTCTCCAGAAGTTTTTGACCGTTCTTGCAAAGGACACGGACATTGTAGTTTAGTTATACGCAGGGATCTGTTTTGAGTAGAGAAAGAAGACAGAAAAGTAAGCTGTGTGATGTATTGCTATGTTGGTGCTAAGGACTCTTCACTATTCACCTATTAGAAAACCCCACTTTTGAGACTCTTGTTTAAAGGAACACAGACTGCTGCCAAAGCAATTAAACGGGTTATTACATAGATCACATGACTCATATCACGTGACAAAAATAAAAGAAAGCATCACTCCCGTCAGTTAGTTACCCGCCAACATCATCCACCAGCAGAAAACAGGCTAACGCCTCGCACCAACCGGGCCTATTTGGTCTCCTTCTGTTTTCCACACCCTCCGTTCACAGGTCCGGTGCCTACCTCCTACGGGCCGTCCCCCGGGGAGACTCCTTCTCTCTCTCTGTGTCTCTTTTTCCCCTGTGACTCATCGACACTCTCAAGGTGCCCACGGTGCCCCGTCATCTGCCACCTTCCTTCCCTCTCTTCTCTTTAACCCCCCACGCCGCCAAACCAGAAAATCACCCAGACTATTTTTTGAAATTTTTCATGAGCAAGTGAAATTTTTTGGGAATGTCGACGACGAAATACTGCTCTGATTTTATAAAAGGTGTTGGTTCTCTTCTTGATTTAAAGCCCTACTATATTAGTACCCATGTTTTTCTCTTTCATTTTTTTTCCTTTTTCTTTTTCTCCTTAAAACAAGATATTTTATTATTATATTCAATCCATTAAAATGTACAGATCTGCTGCTAGATTAACCAGAACCGCCGGTTCAAGAATTGCTACTGCCACTTCAAGAAGAGCTTTGTCCGCTTTAGCTACTGCCTCAAGACCATCTGTCCCAAGACAAATTGTCGGTACCAGAGGTATTAAGACCATTAACTTTGGTGGTACTGAAGAAGTTGTCCACGAAAGAGCTGACTGGCCAAGAGAAAAGTTATTAGAATACTTCAAGAACGATACTTTAGCTTTAATTGGTTACGGTTCTCAAGGTTACGGTCAAGGTTTAAACTTGAGAGATAACGGTTTAAATGTTATCATTGGTGTTAGAAAGAACGGTGCCTCATGGAAGGCTGCTATTGAAGACGGCTGGGTTCCAGGTGAAAACTTATTCGATGTCACCGAAGCTATCAACAAAGGTACCATTGTTATGAACTTGTTATCCGATGCTGCTCAATCCGAAACTTGGCCTCAAGTTAAGCCATTAATCACTGAAGGTAAGACTTTATACTTCTCACACGGTTTCTCTCCAGTTTTCAACAAGTTAACCGGTGTTGTTCCACCAACCAACGTTGATGTTATCTTAGCTGCTCCAAAGGGTTCTGGTAGAACTGTCAGATCCTTATTCAAGGAAGGTAGAGGTATTAACTCCTCTTACGCCGTCTGGAACGACGTTACCGGTAAAGCTGAAGAAAAGGCTATTGCCTTAGCTGTTGCCGTTGGTTCTGGTTACGTTTACCAAACCACTTTCGAAAAGGAGGTTAACTCTGATTTGTACGGTGAAAGAGGTTGTTTAATGGGTGGTATCCACGGTATGTTCTTAGCTCAATACGAAGTTTTAAGAGAAAACGGTCACTCTCCATCAGAAGCTTTCAATGAAACTGTTGAAGAAGCTACTCAATCCTTATACCCATTAGTTGGTAAGTACGGTATGGACTACATGTACGACGCTTGTTCCACTACTGCCAGAAGAGGTGCTTTAGACTGGTACCCAATCTTCAAGGACGCTTTGAAGCCAGTCTTCCAAGACTTATACGCTTCTGTTAAGGATGGTTCCGAAACTCAAAGATCTCTAGACTTCAACTCTCAACCAGACTACAGAGAAAAACTAGAAGAAGAATTAAAGGTTATCAGAGCTATGGAAATCTGGCAAGTTGGTAAGGAAGTTAGAAAGTTAAGACCAGAAAACGCTTAAATTTTTCAATAAATTTATAACGTGCTAAAATCTATTCTTAATCTTTTCTTTCTTTCTTTTTCTTTAATTTGAATGATTATTTGAAATGAATACTATCTTTTTGTTATTTATTTTATAGTCTTGAACGACTGAAGATAAAACCTGCCATATAATTTTTATGTTCATTCAATTAGTTTTCAAGTTCTTTTTTTGGAAGTTCTCCTCTTAGACGCTGATCTTTCATACTGGGATTTTTTTCTTTCGGTTCACTTTGAAAAAACAACAAAAAAAAACAAAAAATCAAACAAAAAATCAAACAAAAAATCAAACCTCTTAATTTATTTTTTTATTACCCTTTTTATGTATTCCTTAGTTTTGAGTTTTATATATGCATTTGGAACGCCATGTTTAATGAATAAACAAGTTCGATTTATCAGAAAAAAACACCCCTTCTACCCTTATGAAATAGTAAAACTTTCTCAGATCTTAGATCTAAGATCTGACGAATATTTCACCCACACGTTAATCACGTGACCAGAATAATTTTTTCGACGGTGAAATGTAATCACGTGACTTGTCACCATAACTTTCTCGAATTCTGTAAAACCACAGTTTACATGAGTTTCTCCATATTATCTGGTGAAATTTGCACTACAACCACTACAAACTTAATAGCATCGAGCAATTGCCTCCAAGGATCACCTCATCGGCGTCGAAAAACTATATAAAGACCGCGGTATACCTTCTTGTTGCCCACCCTTTTTTTCCTTTAGATACGTAGTTTTCTGCTTTTTTTGACAATCGAAAGTTACCCTTGATACATCTATCGACTAATTGATCTTTCTATCCTTAATTAATATAATTCACAATGTCTTTACCACAACCACCAGCCGGTACCTTAAGATTAGGTTCAAAAGCCCCAGATTTCACTGCTGAAACCTCCAACGGCCCAATTACTTTCCATGAATACTTAGGCGATTCATGGGCCGTTTTATTCTCTCACCCAGATGATTTCACCCCAGTCTGTACTACCGAATTAGGTGCCTTTGCTAAGTTAGAACCAGAATTCACCAAGAGAGGTGTTAAGTTAATTGGATTATCTGCTAATGATACTACCTCCCATAAGGCTTGGATTAAAGATATCGATGAAATCACCGGTTCTCACTTAACTTTCCCAATCATTGCTGATCAAAACAGAGAAATCGCAACTAAGTTTGATATGATTGATTATCAAGATGCTACTAACTTGGATGACAAGGGTGTTCAATTAACTATTAGATCTGTTTTCATCATTGATCCAAAGAAAACCATTAGATTGATTTTATCTTACCCAGCTTCTACTGGTAGAAACACTGCTGAAGTTTTAAGAGTTGTTGATTCTTTGCAAACGGGTGATAAATACAGAATCACCACCCCAATCAACTGGGTTCCAGGTGATGATGTTATCGTTCACCCAACCGTTTCCAACGAATTGGCCAAGGAAATCTTCCCAAAGTTCAGAATCATCAAGCCATACTTAAGATTAACCCCATTAGACTTGAGCGAACAAAAATAAGAATTGTTCTATCCCCTTCTTTTATAGTTAACTGTGTATATCTGTTTTCACTCTTCAGTCCAATATGAGCTATTTTTTGTGCTGCCTTTCTTTCGACAAGATTGGCCTGTCCTCTGCTATATCTACACTCTAGTCTCTCCTGTAAACCAGATAAACCAAATAAGCCAAAGTAAAGATTCCTCCGTACTGAGCCGCTCTCTCACATCTGCACAGCCTCTGAAAATTTTCTCAAAAATCGAGCTTTTTTGTTGACGATTTAACGAATCTATTATTAGTTACAGCACCATCACCCATTCATATTCATGCCTTCTGATTTACCCCTTTGGCGATTCAACACTGAACCTCATCACTCCTTCTCCATCCTTCGCTTATAAATATATAATATAGAACTTAGTTCAAGATCTTGAACGTTCCATAGTCAGATCTATTCACCTTTTCGTTTTCGAAACCAATCCCGATAGTCATCCAAAAAAAACACACACAAAAAGTAAAAAAACAAGACTCGTCATAAATAGACTAACTTGATACACGATCAGCATATTTAGCATATTATTGGAACCAAATACAACCAAACTATCTTCTTGTCATTAAACATATACATATATATATATATTCAATATTTTCCATATTTTACTATATCATGACTGAGCAGCAGAGTAATGAAAAGGTTTCTCATCATCCTAAATCTCAAAAAATGAGCATTCCTCAACCTCCTTTACATTCCAATGCATCCATGAAACCAACAGAGAACAAACAGACTTTATCCATACCCAACAAAGCTTTAACAATACTAGGTTTATTAACTTTCTGCATTTTCCTATCATTGATCTTAAATTGCCCAAACCATAGTACGAGTTTACTCAACCGGGGTATGCTAGATGGTGATCATCTTCAACTGAAGAACACGGCCGAGGTTGTTGAAAGCACATCGGACACACTATCACCACCAGACGCAGATGAAACAGAATATGACTTTGAACTGGAAGAATACGAATTCAACGAGAAAGTTAGTTCTATCATCAACAACATCAAAAAATCTTCAAATGATGCCATCGTTCCTAGATTCAAGTTAATGAAGAGAGAGGGAGAATCGGCAAATGATACAGTTACTGCTTCCTCAAACTCAAATGATGGAACTGGTTCAACCTCGTCAGTGCTCTCATCATCATTATCATCCTCATCATCAACTACAATCTCATCATCTTCATCGTCTTCATCATCATCATCATTATCATCATCATCATCATCCTCCTTTTCATCATCATCATCATCATCCTCTTCAACATTCTCGTCATCATCTCCATCCTCATTCCCATCATCTTCCTCTTCGTCTTCATCAAGGTCATCTTTGGCTTCATCATCAACGATTTCATCGTCATCTCAATCATCATCATCTTCGTCATCATCATCTTCATCGTCGTCTTCAGCTTCGTCAACATCGTCTTCTTCGTCTTCATCATTCTCCTCCTCAACATCCTCCTCAACGTCCTCCTCAATGCCATCCTCAACATCCTCCTCCTCTTCATCATCTTCATCAAGTTCATTGTCATCAATCACAACATCGAGCTCTTCTTCCTCCTCATCTCCAGCACCAACTGAACCATCAAGTTCAGTAGGAGATGAACTTCAAACTCTGGCAGGTTCCATGATAACTCAAACTCAAACCTACACAATCCGACCTTCGGACTCATCTTCATCTTCATCTTCAACTCCATCTTCATCTATCCAAAATTCAAGATCATCAGATGGAGGTTCTGGATTATCTTCCAAAGATAAAAAAATTGTTATTGGTGTTGTGGTTGGTCTTGGAGTCCCAATTCTTCTCATTGGCGCATTATTCGGTTTCTTAGCTTATCGTAAGAAGCACAATCAAAGTAAACACTACGTTGATTCCAACGGTATTGACGTCGGAATAATGGAAACTAGTTTCTTGAGCAAGCTAGCATTCTGGAAAAAGAAGGGTAGAGGTGATTTCAACCAAGATCCAGATGACGATGAAGATCTAAGTGGGTTCAATAAGAACAGTACCGGTGAGACTGGATTTGTTGTTAATAGAAGTCAAACTGTGAGACATGCAAACCATGCTACAAATTTTTAAGACCAACAGTGAATAATAGCGCTGACTAGCGTTGAACTAAATAGACAAAAAAAGACTATATACCTTTCACTTCATTAATTAATAAGAATACCTTTTTCCTTCCTTTTACAAAACTAAATCATCCTAATCTATTTTTGATGTTCTTCAATTTATCGTTGAGTTTCATCGTTTATGCCTTTTCGGCAATATATGTTTTCTTTCTGATTGTGGTTAAAGACAAGTCATTGATTACTCGTTGTCTATCATCATACGAAGGAAAAAAACAAACAAAAATAAGAAATCTTTACTCACCTATATAACTATTCCCTTAATTAGATCCATGGAACAAGATGTAACATCAGAACAAGACCGTGTCATTTTTATTTCAACGTTTTCTGTATCTTTGACTCGTGTATTCTGTAGAATTCTAAAATTATCTAGAAGAACTGTATCTAACTGAAGTTTAAAGTACGTAGACTACGCATACTATGATGGAGGGAGAAATCAAATTTTAATTTCTATAGTAAAACAGAAAAGAGGGAGCAAATAAAACGAACACATAGAAGTTAAATCAAACATAATCAACAAACGAAAAAACAGAAGAAGGAGGAGAAACCGAGAAAATAATAGTAATCGTAGTAGTAATAGAAACAGTAAAAGTGAAAGTGATAGTAAAAAATATGTTAACAGTAATAACTACAAAAGATAAAAAAGTATACATGTTAATTTAGACGGCCACCACTAACAAGTAAACAAAACCCAAAACGAATGAAATGGTATAGGTTGAATAACCCATACCTTCAGAATTAATCGCAAGAGCACTTATTTTAGAACCAGAACCTTCGTATATACTAACAGTAGCGGATTCTGAAGGCTGGTCTTTGGAGACACTAGTTGAAAGGGAATTTATCGATGGGATAGTAGTACTAGTGGTAGCGGTGGAATTTTGGTCATCCTCTGATGAGATGTTTTCTGGAGCTGGAGTAGTGATTGGAACTGTGATAGCTGGAGGAGAGGCATTTTCACTACTAATAGTGATTGTTTTCAGTGTAGTGGTACTAGATGTTAAAGTAACAGTAGAATCAACTGGCAAGGTTGGTTGAACTGGCTCGGTACCGAATGTCGAATACGTAGATGGTGTGGCTGGAGGAGTCACTGTCTTTGGAGTTGGTGAAACATCCGAAGGGATGGTATTTGTTTCTATAAAGCTGGAAGTGGCTCGTAATGTTGTGCTGCTAGATGTACTAAGTTGGGGAACATCAGATCGTGAAGTTGTGGTGAGAGTGGCTGCAGTTGAATCTGTAACAAAATGAGGAGGAGTTGCGGATGTAACAGTTAAAGGCTTAGAACATAATGCTGAACTAACCGACATGGTCTCGCATTCTAGAATGGTAGTAACAGTTTCAGTATTTGGCACTGAATGTGGAACAGTTGTTGAAGAAGGCAGAGAAGAAGTGGTTGGTGGGATTGAGGAAACAAATGATGAAGTGACTGGGCAGATGAGCATAGTTTCGTACTGTGAAACGACTGTGACAGTCCTAGTAGTGGTAATACCATCATTACCGATAGTGGTAGTGGTATGAGACAAAACTATTGAAGTTGTGTAGGGAGTATTGCAATCATACGATGACGAAACAGCTGAAGGATGAGAAGAATAAGTAGACGATGATGAAGAAGTGATTGGAGTAGAGGTAGAGAATGAAACTCGGTCAGATGACGACGATGAAGAAGTGATTGGAGTAGAGGAAGAGAATGAAACTCGGTCAGATGATGGCGATGAAGATGAAGATGAAGATGTTGTAAGTAGAACACTTGAAGAAGAAGAAGAAGAAGTAATTACAACACTAGATGAAGAAGTTATAATTAGAACACTAGTTGAAGACGATGTAACTAGAGCACTAGATGACGATGACGATGAAGATGAAGATGAAGTAACTAGAACACTGGAAGAAGAAGACGATATTATAGGCGATGATTCACAGTAGGAGGAAGATGGACAAACAATTACTGTCACGAACGATGAAGTAGCTGTAATAGTGGAAGTAGTTGGAATGTCATCATTACCAGTAGTAGTAGTAGTGTAAATCAACACAGTAGATGTGGTGTATGGAATGTCACAATCGTAGGAAGATGGGACAAAAGATGACGATGAGGAAGAGGAAGTCACTGGAGAAGATGAAGAGGTAGATAACGAAGAAGACTTCGGAGGCTCAATGGATGAAGATGATAGAGATGTGAATGACGAGGTTGAAGAAATCAAAGAAGAGGATGAAATTGGGCAAATAGACACAGTTTCATATTCTGAAGTGGTAGTAACAGTTTCGGTAGTTGGAAGATTATCATCACCAGTAACAGTAGTAGTGTAAGTCAAGACAGTCGACGTAGTGTACGGAGTATCACAATTGTAAGATGATGGAACAGCAGAAGATGAAGTGAATGATGAAGATGAAATTGGACAGACAATAACAGTGACATATGAAGAAGTGGCTGTGGACGTTTCAGTAGTCAAAGCATTATCATCACCGGTTTTGGCAGTGGTGAAAGTAAAGACACTTAAAGTAGTGTAAGGAGTATTACAGTGATATGATGAGACGACAACAGAAGAAGAAGAAGAAGAAGATAGTGAAGAAGGTGATAGTGATGAAGATGAGGACGATATAGGACAAACCGACACAGTTTCATATTCTGAAGTGGTAGTAACAGTTTCGGTTGTTGGAAGATCATCATTTCCCGTAACAGTAGTAGTGTAAGTCAAAATAATAGATGTAGTGTATGGGGTATCACAATTGTAGGATGATGGAATAATTGACGTTGAAAGTATAGTTGATGAAGATGACGAAGTGACCAGAGCAGACGAAGAAGAAGAAGAGGTGTACGTGGATGAAGATGACACCGGACAATTAGACATAGTCTGATATCTTGAAGTAGTGGTGATAGTCTCAGTAGTTGGAACATCATCGTTTCCTGTAACAGTGGTTGTATATGTGAAAACTGTTGAGTTGGAGTACGGGATATTGCAGTCATATGATGAAGGAACAGCCGAAGACGATGAAGAAGATGAAGACAAAGAAGAAGAAGAAGAAGATGAAGACAAAGAAGAAGAAGAAGAAGAAGATGAAGACAAGGAAGTAGACGAAGAAAGGGTGAACGAGGATGACAAAGTAGGTGGAAGTTCAGAGGATGAAAAAGAAGATGATAACGAAGTAGACGAAGAAATAGTGGATAAAGATGACGAAGTAGGTGGAAGTTCAGATGAAGAAGACACAGAGTAACTAATAGTGGTCAACGAAGTAAAAGTGGTAGTACTTGGGAACACGTATGTGGAAGTAATGTTAAGACACGGTGAGCAAACAATATCGATGCTTTGACATTTAGTACAGGTAGTAATAACATTCTCATCAACGTCAACTTGAGCCAATCCAATTTGATTATTATCAATATCGTAAACAACATAAGCAGAAGTTAAAATGGATTGACCTAAGACGAACAAGTCATCAGAACCAGATGAAAGTAGGGATAAGTAACAGGTACCACTGTTTTCAAAATATAATTGATCAGCTTGAACTTCGATTTCAATATCATTTTCAAAAAGAAAAGTAAAAGTTGTTCCTGAAGTTTGCATCCATTCACAATCAACCTCGTACAAACCGCTACTCCCTAGAGTAGCACTAGTGATATCAACAAATGAATTCAAGTAAGTGTCAGGAACACTTGAAAGAATAGAAGAAGTATCGAAATAGGCATAATAAGAACCAGCCGTACCCAAAGAGCTACTATCCGAACCTTCAACATCAGCCAAGGTAACAAAGTAGCCGCTTGATTCAGTATCCCTCTTTTTCGAAGATGAGTAACTAACAATATCCAAATATTTGATTTCACCTCGGTAAAGTGAATCATCAATACCACCAAGAATAAGGTATCCAGGAGATCTAATATTTCTAAGATAGATGGAGAACAATTGCTTATCAATGACACCTGCATTATACAAAGCTGGGATGAAACTATCGTAAGAAGTAGAACCACCTTCAAAACCAGGCATGCCTAAGCCTAAAGAAGCGCCAAATCCAAGTTGATTGGTGGAAGCAACGCCGAATTGGAAGTTTTCTAGGGATGTGGATTCGTCAATGAAAAGGTTATCAGTACCGTAAGAGCCACTGGTTGTAACACCCCAGAAATCGGTAATGGCAAATTCATCATCTACAGATTCAAAGGAAAAGGATTGTATAAAAGAGGTCTCAGCAATCCAAGTATCTGATTGACCTGTATTAATAACAAATGAATAGTTTTGGACTGCACCAACTTCAATGTCAATGAAATAGAAGTTGGAAAGTCTATTTTGAATGGTGAGCTCAGTACCGGAGATATCTCTTTTTAATTTATTTATGTTGATATCACTCTGCATTGGTTTCAATTCAAAATGATGGATTTTTTGAGTAGCAAGTTGACCTCTTGAGCCTCTGACAAAGTCGGCCCATCTGAAAGCATGGGTTAATTGCAAACAGAATAATAAGAAAATTAAAACTGGAAAATTCATTTTTTGTGTTGGTTTAAATTAACGATGAATATTATTGTAAAAGAGTGTAAGTTTAAATCTTATTAATCAGTTTAATTACTGTTACAAAGCAAAATTTCAAAAAGTCAAACAAAAATGTACAGGTCATTATTGTAAAACAAGCTTCAGCCAAATGGAAACCAAGTGGATATATATATTGGTTCACTAAACTTGAAAATTAGAGGTCAACAAGTTCTGAAACATGTAACAGTTCTGACACCCAAAACACTCCACTATCAACAAGAAATAAGGATAGAATAGCAAGTAAATATAGAATAGTACCTCTCTATAATACTTCAGGAACCATTGTATAGGGAAGCTTTTTAGGTAGGAAAATCTGAAACTGCTCAGGCACCATCAAATAGGCATGCAATTAAACGATTTAGGTGAAAATAGATCTTTGTTTTGAGAGTAATTAATCCCAAAAGAGCCCACGTAGCACTACGATTTTCATCACAAGATTTGAAACCAAAGAACAGTGGTTAGAAGATATAGTGTTTTGTCCCATACTACCTCTGCATACGGAGATGAACAAGGTGGAGTTCTCGAGCAGCTATTTGTGCAACATGATGTTTCAAACAATGAACAATAACGGCTTTGTTAAGTATGACAGACAGCAAACATGCATACATAGCACCACGCTAACCGAAGAAAGAAGTTAAAATAAATGTGTAGACCTTCTACAAAAACAAGGAAAGCTGCGTTTTTCCTGTACGCGAAGTGTCGAATTTGAGTTTCCAAAAATTTCCCCTTTTGTACATTTCAATGGAGAATTGGAGGATTTGGATTTGTTTGATCGTGTCCATGTTTCCATTGACGTTGCGTGGAAAGACGAATATATCCACAACTGACTGAATTCTGGAGTTTGTTCCTCTAATGTAATAATAAGTACTATATACTTCCCATTGTGGCCCTTATCTGCGATTCCATACAGTGTAAAAGAGACAGTGGACAGGTTTCAAAATACGCAATATCTCACTGAGACAAGACACCACTCTGCATCCTTCCATTGAAATATCTCATCCTTCCAGAAGTATGGAGGAATGAAGTTATGTGAATGGTATACACTCCAGTAAATATGTTTAACTTAGCCAACCTTAGGTTGATTGGCAACCATTCGTAAGAGCCTGTGCCATGGTATAAGATATATCTATATAGAACGGAGATAGCCTTAGTTGCTTTTTCTCTTTATGATGGACATCCCAAGAGCGATGAATGGTTTTGAACATGGCAGTAAGCAGTTGTGGTTGTTGTAGTGGTTGTAGATGGTGAGTGACTTTGAAGCAGGAGAATGGGCTTTTGTTCTGGTATATCTTATACTGGTGCAAGGGTGTTCCTCCACTATTTCAACATATAGCAACAGAAACACTGTCATGGGATTCTTACTAGAGCACAGCCATAAAAACTTGGGGTTTTGCATCTGATAGCCTATTTCGGGTCAGACTTCCAAAAGCTACAAACGGAGTGCTGACTTTAAACATCTTTTAATCAAACCAAAAAGACATCCCATACAGCTTTATACCCATTGTAGTTCCCTTTGGTGACGTTATACCAGACTTTAAAAATAACTGAAGTAACTACCCTATTGTACACAACTAACAGTTCAACTTCACGATGTCCGGTTCGTCCAACTACTATAACAGACTTGGGCCCCAAGGGAGATCGTTTTTGGCTCAGTTACAACAGCAGCCCAATCAATCTTTCTCTCAACACTCAAACCAATACAACATCCCAATTCCATCTCAACTTGACTACTTATTCAATGAAATATCAAACCCAAAACCAACCACCACACCACAACAAATTCTTTCATACTTGGCGTACTACTATCCAAAATTGAAAAATGAACAAAACGTTCAATTGTTAACGATTTCGTTTTTGAAATGCCCTTTGTTTTTCAACGATAATCACGTTATTTCATTTGTTGAAAACTATAAAATCCTCGAATGCTTCAAGTTTTTAATGGACAGAAAGTTTCAAATCAGTCAACCAACTTTACCATTTTATAAGTTCTATCATTCCATACTGTCAGGATTGTTGCGGTTTATCTCTTTTGAAGTCACCAACTACCAATGGAAGATCATTCCAATCATTACTGGGTGTTTACTATCGATTGAGTCCAGGTTAAAATACGATCCATATCCAACACATTCTCGACTGATTAACAAGATTGATCATCAACTTAACAAGCTATTAGAAAAATCCTTAATTTATTCGTTCCGTTTCAATTCAAACAACAACGATCTAAAAGTTCTAAACTTGATTTGTCTCTCAAACATACCAGATAATTCAATTTCAAACAATTCGGTGATCGAAATACTTAAATACAACCCACAATTGCCAAAAACAATAATTGAAATGATTTTTAATTCTCCATATGCTTTAGAGAACTGTACCGTTTTGGTACCGGATTTAATGTACAGCTCACTGGTCACTGAAAAACCAGTATTGAAGCATCTTAACAAACTATCTTTTCTTTTTTCAAGGCTGATCTCTCTGCATCCAAATATAGCTTACAATTTCGATATAATTGATTTAATCTTGAACAAACTACAAACTTTCACTGAGTGCTTATCAAGCAAAGACCATTTGAACGCCATTAATGACGGGGATGATCTATGGCTTGTCCTAAGACAGATATTCTTTTCGATTGTTATCATGTTTGAGAACATTATAGCTATCTTTTTCAAATTGAATAGCTTGAGTTATAACAAAAATGTCTTAACGCGATTCAGTAGAAAAATACTAACTTGTTTGTTCAACTTAAGCTTCATTATAGATCGTATCGGAACTGGTGGATTTGAAAGTTATAACTTTATTTATTTATCTGCATTATACTCTATAACTGAATACGATTTGAAGATTGGAGAGTTGCTAATTCAAGTCTGGACATCGAGTATTAACTTTACCAAAATCAATGGAGGTGATTCATCATCTTCATTCATTGAAAGTTCGAAATTGCTATTCAATTTGAATTTCATTGAATCGATTATCAACATCTGTTCGGACGATTTGAAATTTAACTTAATCTTACCGATAATCAACAAGCTTATCAGCTCAACAACGATCGACCAACCGATTTTGGAAAGCTCTCATTCTGTAATGTTGAAGTTTTTCACTATTTTAGACACTCACGTTGACAACGATGAGATTCAAATCGACTATAACTTGAACATGCTGAACATCAAAAACAAGATCATCAACTACTTGACACTGTCTTTGGATCAGTTCCCTGATCAGCTATCGTTGAACCAAGTTGGTATAATTGTGGAAACATTGGCAAGAATCGCCTTCCCTAATTCAATCATCTACGAAACTGACAAGGAGATCTATAAGTCTATGTTGAATGTACTGTACAACAGATGCCAGACTATAACCAACGACGAGATCATTGATGATACTTCAGCGACTGTCTCAGAAAGTGGGTTCGCTAACATTTCATCAGATTTACAAAAACAGCAGCAAAACCAAACAGAGCTAAAGTCGAAGAAGTCGTGTTTGATATCTTTACTTGTTAGATTGCTACCACTGATACCGATCAACGAATTTGAATGTTGGTTGGGGTTAGTGTATGACAATTTGATTTGTAACGTTAGAAACCCTGACGAAAAGTCAGTTTTGTTGAATAGTCTATGGACATCGATATTGGGGACTAATAAGTACTATCCGCAAAAGGGGAACCTAGGTATCAATTGGTGGTATGGGTATGTGAATGTTGAATTTGATGATCACTTCTATGGGGATGATAAAGGTACTCGTGAGGACGGTGATGAGGTTATAAAGGCAAAGTTGTAGCGTTAACTTATACGAACTGGTTCTTTTTATTGTTAGTTTTACACTTTATACGTAGTTTTAAAGTATATCCTTCTTAACAAAGGCCTACCGTTGATATTAACAGTTAGAAAAAACACAAAGCTCAAAACATCACAAGGTATGTATACCAGTAACATAAAAAAGTAGAAACAAAAAAAAAACAGAGTAAATCCCGTAAACGAAAAAACACACAAACACCAAAAGTCTAGAAACAGAAAAAACACACAAATTATACAAGAATAAACAATTATTAAATATCACCTTCTTCATCAGCTTGGTCAAAGAAGTCAACAACAGCACAGTTTGGATGCAAGACGTAGATCAACTGAGCTCTTCTCTCCTTTTCCTTCTTTGTTTGAATTTCTTCGACTTTAGCTAACTGCTCCTCTGGAGACATTGCATCCCAGTTTGGAATCTGTTCACGGTCAGCATCGCTGAACTCCAAAGAATCGTTGTTGTTTGGATTCACAGTCATTAAAATCTTATCCTTAACCAACCGTTTCAACACTTTGGTGGCTAGTTTATACTCCTTCCAATACTGATCAACGGAGTCAATATCATCTGAAACTTGCTCTAAGTACCATTCAATCAATTTTTGTGCTGTGCATGCACTCGATAAGGCTTCTTCAGGCGTGGATTCAGCTTGTATTGAACTAGCTGCCCGTTGCTTGTTTTGTTCCTCTTCGCCAATCTTTCTAACGAACAGGTTCATCATCTTGACGTACTTGTCATAAGGTAACGATGCCTTATGCTTTTCTTTTTCCTTTTGGGCTTGTTGTTGCAGCTGCTGTTGTTCGTCTAGTTCGTTAGTGTCGTTTTCCATGTCATCGTCTTCATTTTCACCGGTTTCAGCAGTGTCTGGCAAGTCAAGTTCATCGTCTTCAACTTCAATATCATCTTTTTCAACTCTAATGATCGATTGTCTAAGTAAATCGTAAGCTTCAGCAACGAATCTTGGTGTGATTTCTTCCGTACAGTTGGCTCTGGCAATGGCTTCTGATAATCTAATCATGGATTCCAACTGTCTGACAGTGATTCTATAACTGGATCTACCCAAACCTTGTGCATCGTCACTTCTTAATTCTTTGTACCTTTCAACTAAATAATCTCTTGATTCTTTGGTCATTTTAGGTTTGAAAGTTTTAGCATATTGGATGTATCTCAACAACTGCTCTTTTGAATACGGAGAATGAATGGCATCATCTCTCAACATGTGTAAGTTCACAATGTGGTCAGCTAGTTGGGTGTCGATTCTTTCATTACATTCATCCAAAACAACGAAGAATAAATCAAATCTTGACATGATTGGTGCAGTCATTGCTAAATTACTTTTTAAACCAATTTTTGGGTTGTATCTACCTCCAATTGGATTAGCAGCTGCCAAGATTGAAGTTCTGGCATTCAAAGTTGCATGGATACCGGCTTTAGCAATAGAAATGGTTTGCTGTTCCATTGCTTCGTGAATGGCAACTTGATCTGTAATATCCATCTTATCGAATTCGTCAATACAACAAATACCATTATCGGCTAACATCAAGGCACCAGCTTCGATGGTAAATTCACCGCTTTCTTCATCTCTGATAACAGAAGCGGTTAAACCAGCAGCAGTTGAAGCTTTACCTGAGGTATAAACTGCTCTTGGTGCAAAACTGTTGACATACTTTAAAAATTGTGATTTAGAAGTTGATGGATCACCAACAATACAAACATTGATATCACCTCTTAGACTGATACCATCAACTGTTTGCTTGTGCACACCGCTTAAAAGTTGTAACAAAATACCCTTTTTAACAACTTCATGACCGAAAACCGCTGGTGCCACGGATGAAACTAATTTAGAATAAATGTGATCGTCACCAACCATTTCTTTCAATTCGTTGACTTCTTGTTCTGATAATGTATTCAAGAAAGCTTCTTGCTCTTTGTCAGTATCTTCTGCCGTATTTGCAATACCGTTTTCGTATTCACTATTGTTATCTTTGGAAACCATGGAACAAACATGTGCCGCAAAGAATGCAATCTTGTAAGTTAAATCTCTAGCACCTAATGATTTCAAACCTGAAATGCCGGAATTCAAAGCCTCTGTAGTGGATGCCATTCCTCTTGCTCTAACCGCAGTTGGTTTAACGCCTGGTAGACCAAGCTGAGTAACATCAGGAATGACAACTTCAGTACCGGTGAATCTACACTTGTCACCAGGTTTGGCTCTTTCCACCAATTCACCTCTTAGAATAACGTCCAACGTTCTTGGCATTGAACCAGTTGGAATTTCAGATGAATTTTCTTGAATTCTAACCTTTTGCCAATCTAAAAAGGTTGATTTTTGAATGTTTAAAGTCCAAAACGCTTGATTTTCACAGCTTGGATTTGGACAACTTGTTGGTTCAGTGAATTTGAAACTCTGTTCGACGTTTTCAATCAACGTTTTACACATATCACATGAGAATGCACCTTTGTATAGTTCTGGTCTAACTTCACTTGTTCTTGTAACTGTTCCTGATATAGCCATCAACATACCAATGTTTTCTGCTCTTAGTTCTCTAATTCTGTTGATTGTTGGCAAGTTATAGAAAGAAATTTGGAAGATTCTTTCAGTAACCGACGTTTCTTCGTCATCTGCAATTCTTGTCGATCTACGTAATAATATTGGGTGGGTTTGTTTGATAACACTTCTTAAACCGGTTAACAAGTATGGAATGAATCTGTAGTATTGAGAGATGATGGCACTAGCTAAGATACCATTTTCAATCGTTAATAAATGATGGTAATCAATATATATTGTAGATAAGTCATAATGTGCCATAGCAGCTATTTGAGCAACGTAAATTTTCCCATGGAATTCTGTATCTTCAGATTGAATCTCGGTATCAACGTATTCTTTTAAAAATTGTTCAAAGGCTTCTTTAACTTTCTCAGCAGTTAAATCCGTGACTTTTGGAATTGAGGATAAATCTCTTCTTCTTCTCAAAGCTGAAGGAGCTTCTTCTTCGTCCATGTCTTCATCTATGATCTGTTGGGCTTCCTGTTGTCTAGCTTGAATTTCACTGACTATTTGAGAGGTTTGCGACTGAGTACCAAATCCTTGGGAGGAGGGTAGTGGAGATGAAGCAAGGGTAGCCATTGTTTGGTTGCTTTGTTGTTTTGTTTATTATCCAATGGATAGGTATGTATATTTGATATAATTGAATGTAACATCCAATATACAATGGATCCAAATAGTGTCTGATATAAGTACAGTGGGAAAGAAGTCAATAGTTATCAAGTCAGTGGGAAGGGAAAAGAGAAAGGAAAGGGAATCAAACAAATGAAACAAAATTTTCGGATTCGCGTCAGAAAAAAAAACGACGCGTTCAATTTGCCCGATTGGGACATTTGTCCTAAACGGGAAAACTCGCGGCTCATAGACGAGAGACACATTACGTAATACAACGCGCCACATTTATGTTCCTTTTTAGATAGTGGCTGGGGGCTCATTGCACAGCCACAAAAGGTGAAAAAAATTTTAAGACAATTAAACTTTTTATTTTTTTTATTTTGTATGGTACGGTACTACTATAGCTTAGTACAGTGGTATGCCGAGGCCATCACGATGTCCTGATATAAGAAGTACTTGTATATCGGTTCTACTCACAACTACATACACACACTTACATACATACAATGGCAAGAAAGAAGTCTGCCACCAAGAAGGCTCAAGAAGCTGCTTTGAAACGATCTCCTACCACTGCCCTTGAAGAAAAGAAAGTTGAGGAACCAAAATCAGCTATTGACGTTCAATCTTTGAAAAAAGAATTAAGAGAAGATGATACTGATAGCTCTGAAGAGGATTCATCTGAAGATGAAGACAACTACGGCGAGCTTTTAACTGAGGATGTTGAAGAAGGTCTTAACAAAGTGTTGACAGCCATTAAAACCGGTGATAAATCCTTGTTTGACAGTAATGTCAGATTCTTCAAAGATCCATCTGAAGTTAGCAAAGATGAACAACCAAAGACTAAATCCGAAAAACCAATTTACTTGAAAGATTACCATAGAATGAATTTACTTGACGGAAATGCGTTTGAAGATGAAAACGGGGAAGAAAGAGATTGGCAGGAAGATGGAGAAAAAACTTATGCTCAACAACAAAAAGAAGATAAGGATAAGCTGTTATCTGAAATCAATAACGCTTTAGATGATGAAGACGACGACCAAGATGATTTCTTGGTTAAGAAGGAGAAACCAACCAAAGGTAAAGCTACTGAAGAACCACTCAATTTACCCGATCCAAGTCAAGATGGTGAACAATTCTTACAAGCATTCTTAAACAGTCATGCTTGGATTCCAAAGAAGGAAGAAGAAGCCCCAAATATGGATGAAGACGATGATGAATTTGATGAAGCTGCTGAAAAATTTGAAAACGCTTACAACTTTAGATTCGAAGACCCAAACGCAACAGAAATTATTTCATATGCCAGATCTCAAGCCACAATGAGAAGAGAAGACACAAACAGTAGAAAAAGAGCCAGAGAAAGAAAGAACGATGAAAAGAAACAGGATGACAACGAAAAGTTGGAACTTTTGAAAAAGAAGAAGCAAAAGAAAGTTAATCAAGTTATGAACAGATTGAAGCAAATTAGAGAAGCCGTTGGCGACGATGTTCCTGAAGAAGTTATCACTAAAGTTTTCGGTGACAGCTTATTGAATGACGATTTTGATGATGCTGATTGGGATAGTAAAATGGCTCAAATCTTTGATGAACAGTACTATGATGCCGCGGGCAAGAAACCAGAATGGGATGACGACGATGAAATCATGGGTGATTTCAATAAGAGTAATGGTGAACCCGATGATGATGACGAATCATCAGAGGAAGAGGTTTATGCCGAAAAAGATGACAAAGAAGAAGAGATGGAAGAAAAGGAAAAGGATGCCGACGAACCTAAATCAAAGAGATCTAAAAAGAAGCAAGAACAAATATCCAAAAAGCAAGAAAAGGGTAAACTTAAGAGCACAGCAGAAAAAATTGTCAACTCCAAAAGTGTCCAATTACTTGAGCAAGTTGAAGAAGAAAGGGGCAGAAAGAAAGATAGAGAGGAAGTTTCTTTTAAGTACCGTGAAGTTTCACCTGAATCATTTGGTCTATCAACTAGAGAAATCTTATTAGCTGAAGATAAAGATTTGAACGAGTTCATTGGTTTGAAGAAGTTTGCACCATACAGACCTAAGGAGCAAAGAACGAAGGATAAGAGAAAGTACGCTAAGAAGAGAAGGTTAAGAGAATGGAGAATGAAAACTTTCAACAGCGAGGACGGTCCAAGTGTTGAAGACGGTGAAGAAGATACCATCAAGATCCCATCGATCGTTGATGGTGGACATAAGAAAAGAAAGGTTACTAGATCCAAATCTAAGGGTAAGAAATAGAGTAACTCTGTATAATTTGTTTACTATAATATAATTGGAGTAGATTCTGCTTAAAAGGAAGAATGTGTTGATTCTGTATTAAAGGATAACTTTCCCACACAGTTGAAACAGAAAAAAAGTGTAACGCGCCAGACTTTTTCAGATTCAACCGGCACATCTTTACAGCAGATTAAGTCTGATAAAGGATAAATAACAAGAAAATAACAGACTAATAAGCCAATCACCACCGTATACACATATATCTAGATAGAATAGTCACAATGAGTGGGCCTAAAAGTAGGCCACGCCGAAGTACGAGCACAATATCAAACACGGAAAGTTCGTCATCCGAGGATGACAAGGACTTCTTTTTTGACATTGCCACAAAGAAATCAAAACCAGCTCCATTGCCATCCGACAAAACAAGAAAAAAAAGATCAAAAATACCTACATCTACAAGAAAGACTCCGATATCTAGCACATTGCAGAATTTGTTTACACCGGAGTCCAAACTAGACGATAAGTTGAGTTCAGACCTTGGCTTTGATCTAGCGTCAGCTTTGGCCATCATTGCACCAACTGAGACTCACAAGAAGTTAATGGATATGGTGAAACAACAAGAAGAGATTGATGAGATGATTGAATTCGATAGAGAAAAATCAAGGTCAAGGTTGGCCGCTTATGACAAGATTACAAACATTTTGGAGACTCAGATTTGCCCTGAAGTTTATCAGGATCCACGTAATGCTGACTATATCGAAGAGTTGAGGCGAAATTTAACGTTAAACAACGAAGAAGAAATAATGGATTTTTACTCGTTGAAAAATAAGGGCAACTACGGAGAGAAGATTCCAGGGTATGAAGTTGTAGGAAGCAAAGAAATGATAATAACAAAAAACTCCACCTTCCTAATCAAGCAACTCCTGATCCTCGATAAGTACGAAAGCTATTTAGATTATATTGCAAGTGAGGCATCTATTTCAAAGATCAAATCAATAAGTGAAATATCGACCGTTCAACATAATTGTTCCATTGGCTGCGATCACATCAATAAATTTATGGCAAACCTAGGGTTCAATAGTGATGAGTTGTTACAGAAAGCAAAAACAGGACACCATTTGAAGGTAGAACTGGTTTTAGATAGTAAAATACAATTGCCATCTACTATTTTACAAGTTTTAAAATTTGAAATTTTGGTCAAGTTAATATTATGCTCACCCGTGACTGATTTCACTGAAGTTGACGAAATTTGTGACTCTCTTTTAAGAATCATAATAATACTGATGTCTGATGCGAGAATCAACGATGCTTGTGATGGCTCATACGGTACCTTTGATTGGAATACCGAAAGTTCACTTGGTGTTTTGAATAGGCTGTTAAATTCAGTGAGCCAGTGGTATTTCAATAAATTACAACTCGATAATTCAACTTGCTTTAAATACATTTGTCAGAAGTTCATCAATATGTTGGATTTATGTTTCTCTACCCAGTTCCAATTAGTTTTCAGAGTCATTTACAATTTAAATCCAACCGCTGTCCCAGTTCTTAAATACTTGAAAAATTGGTTGATGTTTTACTACGTTGTTAACCAAGACCACAACGATGTTTACCATTTCAATGACGATGAAGATAGAATGTTGGAATACAAAATTTTTAAACAGTCACTGGTAACGTTTGATCTACCGACAGACACCGAAACTAAGTTGACCTTATCACTTTACCATTTTCTAAGGATTTTCACAAAGTGTGAACTCAACAGCGTTCAATTGAAATCCAGTAAGACAGATCTAGAAGGAGATGTCATCAATCCATCAGACTACAAATCAAACAAGCACGCGTATTATAGATTAAGATGCCGTATAAGATTTCTAGAAATGTTGATTATGAACCATATAAAGGACTTTGTTTTACTATCTAAGCAACATGCATTTATCCCTGATACCAAAGACAATACAAAGAGCTCAATGTTTAGCATTGAGTATAAAGAGCCATTCGATGAAATACAGGCTGGCGTCCCTAGAGAAGAAGCACTAATTTATAGATTACGAGCCATGATACTTTCAATTAAAGCGACTTATTTCAGGAATTTCAGACATTTTATCGTTCCTGTTATTACTGATTGCACCGGTATATTAACTGCTATTGTATCTAGGTTAGATAAAGAGCTAAGTTCACCAGACGCCCTTTAAACATTTTTGGTGTTTTTTTTCTATCTGTATACTACCCGTAATTTTCTGTTACTTACCGAATATATATGGTCATAAATAATAACAAATTAATTTTAAGACCCTAAATCAAAATAATTCAGGACAAACATCTCGTATTTTTAAGATATCTCTAATGATATGAATCCTATTTGAACCGTCATCTTGTTCTTCCCGTCTATTACCAACCAGATCAACCATGTCTTCGTCTCTTTCAACAAATTGAATAATCTTACCCCATCCGAATTTCTTAGCGGCTTCAACGTTCAACCCTGAATCATCAACAAAATAAGTATTTTTAGGATCGCTAACACCAGCATCAATCAAAGCATTATCGAATGACTTCTTCATTGGCTTACAAACTAATGGAAAGTTTGAATAGTCACAGAAAGTCATCCCATCAAATAAATCACCCAACCCTAAGAGTTTAATGACTCTCAAACCGTGGTTCTTGTATGCATTCGTGTACAACCATAATCTGTCCACTTTGCCTGATTTTTTCAAGTCGATGAACATTCTTCTAAGTTGTGGGTTTGGTTTCAAGATTTTGTCCAATGGTAATGCGTCATCAACAACCTTATTGTATTCTAGTGCATCAATTTTATGGATTCTAACCAGCCCTTCAATTGCTAAACCGTACTCTTTGTAATATTTCATGTGCAACTTATGTGCTTCTTCGTCATCTAAACTCAAATGCTCTTTAAAAAATCTATGGATGTAAATTTGCATCAAGTCGTGGATCTTAGTGGATCTCTTGTATAAACAGTTATCAATATCGAAAAAGAAAACAGTCTTGTTGTCTTGAGGAACAGGGCCAAAATTGTAAGTTAGATTGACTTCAGGTAGGTTGTTTGCCAACCGGTTATATTCTTTGATTTCCTCCAGGTCTACCAATTTCAATTGTGAATTTGATCTGTTCAAAATCACCTGTTCTTTTAATTTATCACTATCCGAGTTCGATTCAACTGAATCTGATTGTGACATTAACTTCTGTTCAATGTTTTCAATCTCTTGGAGATCGCCGAGTCTTAATGCCGCCATTCTTTTAGTGTATATTTTGTTTGTGTTTTTGGATTCTGTTGTTTAATGATGAGTTATTTTTGTTCTTTAGTAACCTACAACGAAGCATACTATGATAAAGAAAAGACTACGGTCTCTGTTCGGGGTAAACAAAGATGAGTCAAGCGGGCAAGGCATGGGTTCCAAATTCGTGCAAATCCAATTGTTGCCGCAGTCGTTTAAACGTTTAAACGGGGCTGGACTTCACCGCGCGGCTCGTAGGGCAAAGAGGGCAAATGGATCCCTACTGTTCCACGTGTACTTATGTGTCCATCACTACGTTGGTTGTTGGCGTCTTTGATTCAGAATATATTTGTGAATTTGTATGAAAATGAGAAATGACGAATGCAAGTAATATATAATAATCCTAAGAAAAGAAAAAGAATACAAAAATTGTTTGGCAAAACATATATTTATTTAGAAAAACCGACCTTAAAAAGAAAGCGATGCTATCACCGCAAAACCGAACAGCTCACGACTGTAATTCCCCAGCTTCGGTGCTACCTGAATTAGGTGCACTACCACTACCATTTTTCCTACTACTATCCGTGGCTATTGCCTTGTCCATAAACTTCAAAAATCTTTCACCGTACTCAATTGGAGGAATGGCACTAATAGTTTCCCTTTTGTGTTTGAGGCTTCTCAAAAACGTTTCCATTTTTTTGAAAGTTGAGTAGTTAGTTAGACAATCAATAACACCCATGTAGTAAACCATTGAAATTTCTTCGTTATTTTCGTTGGTGGCACGGATACCTCCATCTTCGTCGGCAAAAATAGGTGAGTACGTCGTTGTTCTCATCTCTGGCGGGTCAAAGTTTGACAGTCTATTACTTGGATCATCCGTTTCTGATTGATCTAAATCATGGATACCTACTAATAAAGAGTAGTCCATGATATTGAGCCTTTCAAGTATTTTGATATCTTTGGTTAACTGTTCAAAAAGTGCAGATTTCTTTATTGGCCCCAGTTGTAGTTTATAGTGGTCATGCAACAAGTTCAGATCTTTCAATATTATCAAACCTTCGGATTTACCACTGGCATTAGCCTTTTGCACATCCGTCACTCTACCTTGCGTTGAACCCTTTAAATCAAACTTCATATGTAGTTCTCTATGTGCAGGGAATATGTTATTCATCACAAGAAAATGAACTTTTTGAATACCAGTCCTTGAATGCATTTTGAGCCTATGTAATCCATAGAACTGGGATAAAAGTGTTCCAGGGTTTTCTTGAACGTATTCATAGTAATCTTTCAAAACCCTTCTTAGTTGTCTATGTTCAGAGTGATGTATCGTCTTGATGATGAATTTGTAATCTGTTGAATAATAAAAAAACGACCCACTCTTACCAGGAGAACCCAATTCTGTCAAACTAACCGTTTCCGTCAATGAGAGTAAGTAATCAGCTTGATCAATATTGAATTGCCCTCTTAAACGACGGAAAACATCTGGTGCGTAATCTTTGAATTTGAATTCGTACTTAGATGAAGGGGTCATGGTGTTACCTTCCATATCGAAAATTAATTTGGATACTTTGGTAAAATCATGTTCTTGAATCGGACCCGGTAGTTTGGAACATCTTGAAACGGCAATCCTTATACCCGTAATCATGTTATAAGCCATGATGTAATTATGGTGTCCTTCAACAACCCTTTGACCAGGGATAACGTACCTGTCATCGGCTTTCATTTTATGCCGCCTTCTTTGGTTGTTTTTCAGATGGAATGAATTTCCTCTATTAAATCTATGTCTATTTGAAGCTGCCTGTGGGTTATTAAATCTATCACTACCACTAACAACAGCCAGATCATTATGAGAGTAAGCTTTAGGAATCGATATAGTGTGAGCCTCATCGTATCCATGCCTATCCATGCCACTGGAGTTTGCAGTTGTTGTGGTAAAAGTTGAATGCCTTCCAATAGTTCTTATGGTATCCTTTGATTCTTTACGATTGGAAGGATAGTGCCCTATTGGAACCGGTCCTAAATTCTTCTCTGGAATCACTGTTGAATGGTTTAGGTTGGAGGTTGGTGGTGGTATCATTGGTGGTGGTATCATTGGAGGTTCATCTTTGGTAGGCAGCTGAGACGTTGTTGATAAAGTTGTTACTTCATATTTCTTTATTTTCATCTCATAACTATTGTATTTATCCATTTTTTGGGGTTCGAAGCTTTTTATATCACCAATCAGGGCATTGATATCATCGCATTGGTACACCAAGCTTTGTCCGTTGGAGTTGGCTTCTTTAGGTTCCACAATGGAACGATCGTCATGTATAATACCATTTATGATTTCATCAGTTGGTACCTGTGGGTCTTGTGGTTTATCTAAGTTAGTTAATGTTGTCATCGTAATGGTATTATGGGTTTCATGTAAGGTTTCTTGTAATCAGAATCAAAAAAGCACTTTTTTGAATCTGTAATTCAGCTGTTGCTAAGGCTTTTAAGAATTCTATAGAGCAGGAGTTTTGAAGCAGAGAGGATCAAATGATGTAATTTCTGTAATGACAGAAAAGCTGTTTATTGTGAGCGTTGTAGTTAGTTGAAGGGTATGGGGAGGCTTTGGTGAATGGGCTGTTTGTTCAACCGCGTACAAATAAATAACGTATTAAATAAAATCTACTTCAAAGGTCTTTTTTCTAACAATGGAACAATAAATAGGCGGGCAGTATCTCCTGAGTGTTTTTAGAGTGTTTTTTTAGTCGCCGTCTCAAAAAATCAACAGAAGAAAAGGCGGCCCGGCACCTCTTGAAATGGGATAATTGGTTCCCCTTTCCCATTTAGCGAGGGGAACCTATTCGAACTTTGAGATCAGACCAATCCAATTCAAAGGCCCTTCCACAAATCATCCTTTGTGGTCTTCCTTCAATTTAGTTATTTTGGGTATTTTGCACCATTGGACACATGAACTATGCTTCCAAGATGTTATACTAACAAGTTCGTCTCAATTAGGTGTCTGTGCCGTTGCTTCAGCACCTCTCTGACACGGTATCAACGCGAAAGCTCACCAACTCTAGTCAAGTTGTCTTTAGACCACATCACTGTTATAAGGCCTGGACAGTTGAAAACCAAGGAATCAACTTTGTTAGATAACGAAACTACACCAAGCAAACAAAGAGCTCCAAGAAAGAGGAAAAGCAAAAGGGATGATGAACAGAGTGCTATTCAAGCTACAGAGCTAGAAAACCCAGGAACACTTGATCAATTTGGGGATCAAACTGGGAAAATACTGGATAACTCTCTAACAGATTTTTACCAAGGAATAAAAGATATTATTGATCACTATGGAAATAAGGAAGATGACAGATATGTTGTATTAGTTCAAGTAGGCTCATTTTATGAGTTGTATTTCGATCAAGCCTCCAAATTCGCAGGCTTGCTAGGTTTAACATTGACCAAAAAGAAGCTAAAGAGTCAAGAAGTTGCATTCTCTGGTTTCCCCGATTACAAGTTAGACAAGTACTTACAAATAATTTTTTCACAGGGATTAAAGGCAGTTGTTTGTGATCAAAAACTAGATAAAGTTAGGAATGTCATTGAACGACCAATTAGTAGATTGGTTACTCCTGGCACAGTTATTGATGATGGCCTCAGAGATTTTCATAAAACCAACTTTTTGTTGAGCATTTCATTTCCAGAAGACCCTTTTAAAATAGAATATGCAAACTTGAAGATAGGATTATGTTGGGTAGATGTTAGCTTGGGGAACTTTTTTGTTTTAGAGACCAATTTCAACGATCTAATGGCTAACATTACAAGAATTAACCCTAGTGAAATTCTTATAAATAATACAGTTGATGTTGAGTCATTGATAAGTGGAAGATGGTTTCCTGAATTGGGAGACTTGAAAAAATATTATGTCACCAGTTACTCCGTTCCTTCAACGAAGAAAAGACTTCATGACTACATTGAGAGATTTGCCGAAAATAAGAAACTAACCTATAGTTATTTGGAATCGCTAACAACTAAAGAGGCAAGCGCTGCGAGTATGGTTTTGCACTATCTTGATGAGTGTCTACCCTCGTACAAGTTCAATTTTGAACTACCCAAGAGATCACTACCTGACACACTAATGCACATTGATCCAAGAGCAGCACAAGATTTGGAATTAACTGAAACAATGAGGGGTGGGTTTAGAGTCGGTGCATTGGCAAACATCATTGATCGTACTGTCACTGACCCTGGTTCAAGATTACTAAATACCTGGTTATTGGCTCCTTCAACGGACATTAAAGAAATTGCCAAAAGACAAAGCTATGTTTCTACATTTTTGAAAAATGAGACACTTGTTGAAGACATTCTCTTGCTTTTGAAAAGAACTTCTGATATTAGCAGAATTATTAGAAGAGTTGATAATGGCCGTGCAGAACTATCTGAATATACTGAACTTTCAGATACTATACTTTTGGTTGAAGAACTAAGAAGCATGATTGAGCAAACTCCCAACAGTTCTTTAAAGAACGTAATCTTGCCCTTGTTTGAAGAGTTCAGCTGTTCATCAAATTTATTGACACTTGCCAATAGAATCAAAAAGACAATAAATCCTAAAACAGTGTTTTCAAAACCTGATAACAATAAACTAGATACAGACGTTACTAGGAACACTTGGTCAGTCCAGCCCGATGTAACTTCCAATCTGAAAGTGCTTCGTGGAGAATATGATAAATTACTGTCCAGCTATGACTCTTTGAATTCAACTTTAAAGAAAGAGTTTGAGAGTTATGGATACAATGGCCCCTTAAAACTTATCAGAGATTTAAGATCTTGGGAATACGTGGTCGAGCTACGGTCTTCAAGTAAGCTTATTCCTTCCATATTGAAGGATCATGATTTGAAACACAAAGAGAAAACAAAAACTTCAGTGAAGTTGATCAATGACGAATGGGGGAAACTAGGACCCCAGTTGGTCAAATTGGAACAAGCTGTAACGTTAGAAGAATTGCTGATTCTTGAAGATTTAAAGAACACAATACTAAATGCCAACAAAGAATTATCCAAAGTGTCTCCTATTATTGAATTACTAGACGCCACCATTTCTTTCACGTCATTGGCAAGAGAAAAAAACTTGATATGTCCCAAAGTGGACAAATCTGACGTGTTCATAATTGAAGAAGGCCGCCATTTAGTAGTTGAAGAAGGGTTGAAAGGTAAATCTGTTGGTGTTGAGAATTTCACTTCAAACTCATGTGATTTACATTCTTCTAAAAGTTGGATCATAACGGGACCGAACATGGGAGGTAAGAGCACGTTCTTGAGACAGAATGCATTGATTGCGATTCTCGCCCAAATGGGATCGTTTGTTCCTGCTAAATCTGCACATATCGGAGTGATTGATAAAGTGTTTACAAGAGTTGGTTCATCTGATAACATCTACAGGCATCAATCTACCTTCATGGTGGAAATGAACGAAACAGCTGTGATTTTAAGAGACTCTACTCCAAAGTCGCTGGCTATTGTTGATGAATTAGGAAGAGGAACGTCTACATCTGAAGGGATTGCTATTGCATTTGCATCTCTATCTCACTTAATAAAGATAAATAATTGTAAAGTCTTGTTTGCAACCCATTATGGACCAGAGTTGGAAAAACTTATATTAGAAGACGAGGAATTGAAGGATAAAGTTGAATTCTATCATACAAACTTGAGCAAGGTCCAAGGTGGCCAACTACCTATTGATGAAAAAATCGTATTCGATCATAAGCTTACAAAAGGAATATCTTACCATTCTCACGCTTTAGAAATTGCTGAATTGGCTGGATTCCCTAAGAGTGCATTGGATACAGCAAAGCATAGTTTTGGGAAGTTAATAAGTTAACGAAGGCGAAGTCTGTTAGGAAAGAAAAAGTTTCATACTTATATACTGTACATAATTTTATAATAATGATATATCTATTAAATTCAAACTACCTATGGTTGTTTTGATTGTTGTTATTAGCATAATGTGGATTATATGGACCGTAATTGTTGTTGCCCGAATTATTACTATTGCTATTTTGGTTATTTTGGTTGCTTTGACTGGACTGATTGTTATTCTGTGGATTGTAATTTTGTTGCTGTTGGTTATTTCCTTGGGAAGCCATCATAGCACTGAGTTGTGCAAACATTTGCATTTGTTGCATATTGTTTGGTGGTGGAGCTTGTTGTGGCTGTTGTTGCTGGTAAGGGGATTGTTGGTTTGGATGAGCATACAAATTGTTATTTGGAACTCTACCGCCTAATGATTGTTGCTGTTGTTGATGATACAGCTGATTTGGACTTGGTGCAGGGAATTGACTACCCATCGATTGATTTATTTGGTTAGCCATTTGGAAAAATTGTTGCATCTGCTGCATTTGTTGAATCATTTGAGGTTGGACTTGTGGCATTTGTGGATTCATACCAGGAGTTGGAGGAGGAGCAAATAAGTTGACTGCAGGAGCGGGCTGTTGTTGCACTGTTTGATATTGACTAGTTGCCGGCAGTTTAGGTGGTTGTGTTGATCTTGCTGGAGGCAGAGAAGTAAGCTGTGATTTGAAATGATTTGGGAGAGGTGTACGAGTTGGTGGCTTTTGATCAGATTTTGATTTCTTAGCTTGTGGTGGTTGACTTTGAGTGGCATTCTCTTTTTCTTTTTTGCCTTCCTTTCTCTTTCTTTTCTTTGAAGCTTTAGACGCAGCTTCCTGTTCATCATCCGAAAACTCTTGTTCCTCTTTAGGAATTTCTTCATCGTTCCAGTTACTGGCATCGGTTCCCTTAAAGGCTTTGATTGTCTTTGTTAGGATGAACTGGGAGTTTGGAACAACATAAAAAACCTTACAACCTTTTTTATCTTTCATTGATTCAAACTTTTCAGTGCTATTGAACTTGACTCTATAAACAGGTGATTGGAGACGACCAAAAATTTCAAACAGAGGTCCAAGAGGAGTCCTATCTTCAAAACATAAGACAGAACCTTCTTTCAAAACTTTGAATTCACCAGTGGTATTGGCCTTGATTAAAGCGCTTTTCTCAACTAAGCCAGTGATATCGCCAACATAAGCCAATGGTGTATCTTGATCAATTTTGAAGTCTTCTGCAAGTTCAGGTGCTTTCTCATCTATGATTTCGTTTTTCGATCTAATTGGACCTTCGTCATTATCACCTTCAATGTCTTCATCATCACCGGCCGCACCAATATCAACATCATCTTCATCCATTTCTTCATCACTGTCACTATCATCATTAGAGGAAGAGCTGTCAGAACTGTTAGAGGAGTCATCATCGTCATTGGAGTCACTGCCATCCGAATTTTGATCTGCTTCATCAAATTCATCAGAAGAGTAGCTGACATCTTTTTCAGTGTTAAAAATATCAAGAGATTCAGTATTCTGTTGCTTAACCTTCTCATTTTCGTTAGTTTCCATTGATTCATCATCTTGCTGTTTCCCAGTAAAAGGTTCCTGCTTTTCAATGCTAGAGGTTTCACCACCTTCTTCCTTGGTCTGCTCTATATTTTCAAATTGCTTCTCATCGACTGACTCAACGGTTTCTTGATTATCGATAGTTTTTGGATCATTTTCTATTGTTTCCTCAGTTGGGGTTTTGCTTTCTTCAGTAGGTTCTATACGTTCCAGTTCTTCTCGCGGTTGATCTGTAACATTTACAGCCGTAACACCAGAAGCAGGTTCCTGTGTCTGATCTATACTGGATGAGGCTTCATCAAGGTTTTCATTCTGTTGTATTGGTTCTTGACTGGGATCTGATTCTTCTCCTTTTGATTCATCTTGAATTGGTGCTCCAACTTGATTTGAAGATATTGGATCTCGATTAATCTCTTCGAGACTTAACTCAGTAACTTGATTATCCATTTTAGGCTTCCAATTTGCTCAAATCAGTGCCTTATTGTAGATCAAGTTAACCACCAAAAGGGCCACTAAAGATAACATAGAAATATTCAAAATTTTCTCCTCAACCTGCGGCTCTAAAAAGTTTATTTTTTTTTTTTACCCGGCGCAAAAAAATTTTAAATCATTTTTATTTTTCACTTGTTTTATTTTGTTGTAGTTCTTTAAGATTGAAAACCCATTTATATTGCCTCTTTTGCCCAGTAGATCGATCAAAACTATTCAATTTTCATTCAATTGAAGCTCAAGTGAAATAATATTAACAATGAGTACCAATAAAAAGAAAGCTTTAGATTCAAGAATCCCAGCTTTGATTAGAAATGGTGTTCAAACCAAAGAAAGATCTTTCATCATCATGGTTGGGGATAAGTCAAGAAACCAAATACCCAACCTACATTACCTTATGATGAACTCTGATTTGAGAATGAACAAGTCCACTTTATGGGCATACAAGAAGAAATTGTTAGGCTTTACATCCCACAGAAAGAAGAGAGAAGATAAGATCAAGAAGGAAATTAAAAGAGGCCAAAGAGAAGCCAATGACCAAGATCCGTTTGAAGCATTCATCTCGAATCAACAAATCAGATACGTTTACTATAAAGAAACCGAAAAGATTCTAGGTAACACCTACGGCATGTGTATATTGCAAGATTTCGAAGGTTTGACTCCAAACTTGATGGCTAGAACGATTGAAACAGTTGAAGGTGGTGGATTGGTTGTAATCTTACTAAAATCAATGAGCTCTTTAAAACAATTATACACTATGACAATGGATATTCATTCTCGGTATAGAACCGAAGCACATAATGACGTTGTTGCCAGATTCAATGAAAGATTCTTGTTATCACTATCAGATTGCAGAACATGTTTAGTCTTGGACGATGAATTAAACGTTCTACCTGTGTCTGGGGGTAGAAACGTTAAACGTCTAGCTCCAAAGGACGATGATGAAATCTCACCAAAGGAACAAGAATTGAAGGACTTGAAGGATAGTTTAGCTGATACAGAACCTGCTGGTTCATTAGTCGCTTTGGCCAAAACGGTTAATCAAGCTGAAGCAATTTTAAGATTTATTGATTCCATCGCTGAAAAGACATTGAAAACAACAGTTACTTTGACAGCAGGCAGAGGTCGTGGTAAGTCTGCCGCCTTAGGTATTGCCATCGGTGCTGCTGTTGCCCAAGATTATTCAAATATTTTCGTCACTTCACCATCGCCAGAGAATTTGAAAACTTTATTCGAGTTTATCTTCAAGGCTTTTGACGCAATGGGATATGTCGAACATCAAGACTATGATATTGTTCAATCTACAAATCCAGCATTTGGTAAAGCTATTGTCAGAGTTGACGTTAAAAAATCAGGCCACAGACAAACAATTCAATATATTTCACCAACAGACCACCACGTTTTGGGTCAAGCTGAACTAGTTATAATTGATGAAGCTGCTGCCATTCCATTACCAATTGTCAAAAAGTTATTAGGCCCTTACCTAGTCTTCATGGCTTCCACCATTAACGGTTACGAAGGTACTGGTAGATCATTGTCATTGAAGCTAATCCAACAATTAAGAGAGCAATCAAATTCAATTGTGAAAAATAATTCACAAACTCAAGTTATTTCAAGAGACAACAAGAAAAACACAGATGATTTAGATATAAGAGGACGTAATTTAGTCGAAGTTGTTTTAGATGAACCAATCAGATATGCTCCCGGGGATCCTGTTGAATCATGGCTGAATAAATTACTATGTTTAGATGCCAAACTAACCAAGAACTCCAAATACGCATCAAGAGGCTGCCCACATCCAAAAGAATGTAACTTATATTATATAAATAGAGATACTTTGTTCTCATATGATCCTGTTTCCGAAACTTTCCTACAGAAAATGATGGCTCTCTTCGTTTCTTCTCATTACAAGAACTCTCCAAACGACTTACAATTGATGTCCGATGCACCAGCCCATCAACTATTTGCATTATTCGGTCCAGATGTCGGAAAAGATGGTTCAATCCCTACACCTTTGTGTGTCATTCAATTAGCTTTAGAAGGTGAAATTTCAAGAGAATCCGTTATGAGTTCATTAAGCAGAGGTGTTAGAGCGGGTGGTGATTTAATTCCATGGTTAATTTCCCAGCAATTCCAAGATGATGAATTTGCTTCCTTGTCCGGTGCTAGAGTTGTTAGAATCGCAACCAATCCGGAATATATGGGTATGGGTTACGGTTCAAGAGCATTAGATCTATTGACTGATTATTTCGAAGGTCAATTCGCTGATATCAACGAGAATTCATCAATTAGTGACGACAAATTCTCTTTGAAGAGATTCACTGATAACGAAATTGAAGAATCCACTTTGAAGGAAGAAATAAAGCCAAGAAAAGAGGATAAGTTACCACCGTTATTCATCAACCTATCACATAAGCCACCACACCATTTACACTACTTGGGTGTTTCATATGGCCTGACACAAAGTTTACATAAGTTCTGGAAAAATGCAGGATATACCCCAGTCTACTTGAGACAAACATCGAATGATCTAACTGGTGAACACACCTGTGTCATGTTGAAAGTTCTAGAAAATAGAGAAAGCCAATGGCTAAAAGAATACTCAAAGGATTTCCACAAGAGATTTGTTAACTTGCTATCTTTCAACTTTAGTAAATTCCCGTCAGTGCAAGCTTTAACAGTTGTTGAATCAACCAAATTCGAGGATGTTTCAACACCTTCTTTAACAAAAGAAGATTTGGATAGAGAATTTTCACCGTTTGATTTGAAGAGATTAGAATCTTATGCCAATAACTTGATAGATTATCACGTTATTGTTGATATGATGCCATACATTGCGTACTTGTACTTCCAAGGAAGAATCACTAAAGAGGTCACTTTATCACATGTTCAAAGTGCGATTTTGTTGGCTATTGGATTACAACATAAAGATATGGATCAAATTGCCAAAGAATTGAACATCGAATCTAACCAAGCAATGGCTATGTTTGCAAAGATCGTTAGAAAAGTGTCAACTTACTTTAGATCGTTATTGCAGGAGTCGATTTCACATGAGATGCCAGAATTGGAAGAAGATGATGTAATAAAGGAAATGAACGGTGAAGTTAGTAAAACTGTTGATATCGAAGATATTGAAAAGGAATTGGTTGGGGATTTGGATGAGGCAGGTGCTGAAGCCGTTAATGATTTGAGAGAAAAGCAAAAAGAGCTGATTAATTCTTTGAATTTGGACAGGTATTCTATCAATGAACATGGTAATGCATGGAGTAGCAACAAAAAGAACTTGAATAAAGCAGTTCAATCGAAAGGTGTCGTCAGTTTAGAGTCTGGTAAGAAGAAGAGAAAGACAGATGAAAATGCGGAATCAATCCACAGTCAAGAAATGAAGGCTGCTACTAAAAAGACTAAGAAGCCAAAAAACAAAAAATAGAAGTTCAATTAAGATTAGCTGTTCTATATCTATATAAATAAATAGATATAAAAGTGTACTATTACTTTTGGTTGTATAATAAGTAGTAGGTCTAAGTTCCTAATATACCGCTTAACGGTTGTATATTTAACTGAGGGTATAATTCTCCAGAAGACTGTCTCTTCCAGGAGGTAAAAAGGTGACTAAATAACGTACGTAAAAGATGAGAAATACATAATTAATATATATCTAAAACCCTTCAGGTTATTGGGAAGGACATCGAAAAGCTCTTCTCGACTACGAATACAAGTTAGGGTAAGTTACTGAAAGGAAAATGGCTTAGTATCCAGAGTAACATCATCACCTCTATTACATATTCTGTTATATATTTGTTTCAATTGGTTTGCTATTTCAACATACATTCGATTTCAAATATCCTATCTTTTTTTCTGTTTTTAATTATTAGTTTTTTGTTGTACATTTTATGATAATTTTGGAAATGAGAAGAATTATTTTAATCAGCAATATTACTTATTTATATTTGTTTTTTTTTGATTATTTTTCTGTTTTCATCTGACTTGCCATGCGGACAAGCACTCCATATCCAAAACCCCATACGCCCTTCATCCTACTCCCAATCATAATTGGCGGGAGTTTGATGACAAGAGAAAGCTTCCCAAGTTCAACAAGGCCATAACCAATCCTCCACTAGTAGATTGTTTCATGTCTAATGGTACTGTAGCCGGTAGCTACCAATCCCAGTGCTTCGCAAAAACACGGACCGCACGTTATCCCATATAAACCATTAACTCCTGTCATTATCCATGCAAAAAAGGTCATCGACCCTTCTATAGCGGTCTCTATCCACTCTGGACCAATCTCTGCCATAAGCTTGACATCTCCAGAATGATTTCAATCAAAATTTCACAATCAGGAAAATAATAAATAGGAGCAGTAAGAACGCAAACGGCATAAGCACTGTTGTTAAAAAACGGAAGCAAGCTAATTGGCCTTGCTAGATGACGCGCTACAATACCCATTGCTTCAAGATTCATTACCTCAGGATCCATTGCCTCAGGATCAGATTGCTTAAACATATTATTTTTCTCAGCTTATATATATGATTCTCGAGTCTAATAATATATTCAAACTGTGAATATAAATTTTGTAGGTAGCGGAAGTTTTGGTTTCAATAACTTCTAAAAAAATATGGTGGTGTTCTTCTAGAATTGTAAGAAAGGGAGACAAAGACTGGGAAAATAGGAAAGGTCATAGAAGGTGGGAATTCTGACAGCGCTATATATAAGCAAAGGTCGTGTCCTAATCCAATCAATGGACGAGGAAAACATTGGTCTCTCCAAGCACAACGGAATATAAAAGTCCTCCAACACAAAGAGTAAAATAGTAGATACAGAAAAAAATATAGTACATTTGAAACAGAATTATACTGAAATAACAGATTAATTCAAACAAATATATAACAGAATATGTAATAGAGGTCATCACATTACTGTTGTTACTAAGCCGTTTTTCTTTCAGTAACTTACCCTAGCTCGTATTTATAGTTGAGAAGAGTTTCTCGACGTCTTTTTCAATAAGCTGAAGAGTTTTGCTCTATATTAATTATGTATTTCTTACCCTTTATGGACGTTAATTACTTACCTTTTTATCTCTCTAGAAGAGATTTAGTCTCCTCGGAGGATATACTCTCGCCTAAAGGTACACTGTTAAACCGCATATACAGAACTAAGACCAGCCACTACTAATTATACAATCAAAGTATTTAAGCTTACTTTTACATCATTATATATTGTAGGAAGACGACGTTAAAGAGGAGGACTACCTAGATAGACATCCATAACGACTATAAATTAATTAATAGCATAATATTAACACCAACCAGGCTCTATGTAATAGAAAAATGTATAATTCTTATTGAATAGCGAAAACCTATAAATTTGATTAAAAGGAATTGAACTGGAAGAAGTATTGTGAACTTTTGGAGAAGGCACTACTTTCTCAATGTCTTGTGGTTACAGAAAAGGGTAAGTTCAGTATAAGTTTGCTATTGCCAAATGCTTTAACGTATTATAATATAAATAGGGGGTACTAGTCTATTTATTTAAGTTTCCTTTTATATGTTTATCTTATAAGTTTGTTTATAAAAAAAAATTATCAATTACTATATATATTACCTGTTTGTAAAGGTGAGCTTAACTACTTTGGTTGTATAGTGAGTAGTGGCGAGTCTTAATTCCATTATACGGCTTAAATGTGTATCTTTAAGCGAGGGTATAACTTCTCAGAAGACTGATCTTCCTAGAAGGTAAAAAGGTAACTAACTAACGTACGTAAAGGAAAGAAATACATAATTAATATAGACCAAAAACCCTTCCGGTTATTGGACAAGACGTCGAGAAACTCTTCTCGACTACGAATATGAGGTAAGCGGCTTAGTAATCAGAGTAATGTCATAATCTCTATTACAATCCCTTATATAAAAGCATATAAGATTAAAGTATAAGGCAATAACTCAATAAAACAATTTGCTTCCCTCTTTATTACAGCAGAATTTAACATTTGGTAAATAGCAACCTTAAAGTGAACTTACCGTGTCTGTAACATACTCAGAATATATTGAGAAGGTAGTGACTTCTCCCGACACGACCTTTTCTTATATATGTATAAAGCCCTCCGAATTCCCACTCTTTTTCCCCTTTCCTCTTTAAGTAACACTTCTGGAAGAGCACCAGAATATTTCTTAGCAATTATTGAAATCAAAACTTCTGCCATTTACAAAATTTATATTCACTGTTTGAATCTATTATTGGACTCGAGAAGGCGGTCAAATATATAAGATAAGAAAATCGTTATGTTTAAACAATCTGAATCTGAAGCAATGGATCCTGAAGCATTGGATCCTGAAACAAGATCTGACTTAGCTGGCCACGGTTGTATGAAATTGCTTGTGTCATTTGCCGGAATCCAGCTCCTATTTATTACTTTCTTCTGTGTACTCGATTATTTATATGGCTATGAAGAATGAGGCGTTGCACCACAAATTGTATACTAAAATAACAAATCAATTAAAATAAATGCATAATAGTAATAGAGATTATGATATTACTCCGATTGATAAACCGTTTTCCCCTTTAATAATATACCCTACCTCATATTTATAGTTGAGAAGAGTTTTTCGACGTCTTTTCCAAAGATCTGAAGGGTTTTGTCTATTTACTTGAGTATTTCTTACCTTTTACGTCTATTAGTTGGTGATCTTTTTACCTTCTAGTTGGTGGGTCTTCTGGAAAGTTATACCTTCGCCTAAAGGTACACATTTACATTTAAGCCGTATATACTGAATTAAGACCAGCTACTACACAGCTATACCATCAAAGTAGTCAAGCTTACTTTTACAAACGGTAATATCTATATGGCAATTGGTTGGTATCCCTTATATAAAAGCATACAAGATTAAAGTATAAAGCAATAACTCAAACAAAACAATTTGTTTCCCTCTTTTTGTTACAACAAAATTTAACGTTTGCTAACAACAAAATTACAGTGAACTAAACCTGCCTGTAATCAATCAATACAATGAAAAAGTAGCGCCTTCTCCTCCAGGCGCGACCTTTTATTAAATATAAAACCCTCTGAATTTCCGCTCTTTTTCCCCTTTCCTCCTTAAGTTACACTTCTAGAAGAACACCAGAGTATTTTTTTTGAGATTATTGAAATCAAAACTTCTACCATTTACGAAATTTATATTCACTGTTTGAATCTATTATTGGACTCGAGAAGGCAGTCGAATATATAAGAGAAGAAAAGCGTTATGTTTAAACAATCTGAATCTGAAGCAAAGGATCCTGAAGCATTGGATCGTGAAGCAATCTCTGATTTAGCTTGTGACCGTTTTATGGAAGTTCTTTTGCTGCTTGTCGGAATCCTGCTCCTACTTATTATTGGCTCGTCGGTACTCCTTAATTTGTATGAAAATGAAGAATGAGGCGTTGCACCAGAAATTATATACTAAAATAACAAATCAATTAAACTAAATGTATAGTAATAGAGATTATGATATTACTCCGATTTATAAATTGTCTTCCCTTTTAGTAATATACCGTACCTTATATTTATACTTGAGAAGAGTTTCTCGACGGCTTTTGGTTTATATTATTTTACGAATCTCTTACCTTTTACTTACGTTAGTTAGAACCTTTGTACCTTCTAGAAAGATATTCTCTGTTTATAGGCACAGCCATTAAGCCGTATATCCAGAACTAAGACCAACTAACCCTTATTATTCAACCAAAAGTATTGGTATTCAGTTTTATATGGAGGTTGTACCATTTAATTTTCCTGAACTTGAGCATGGGTTACCTTCGTTGATCGAAACACTGCAGTCCTTCCTAATTGGAGTTTCTCCCTGGTCCGCTGTTATTCAAGCTCCAGCTTCCACATGGTTTTCGATTGCTTTTCAAACCCAACATCTAGCAACTGACAGGTTGCATTGGATAACCATTCAAATGCAAGAACTCCTCAAAATTGCTGATTAGACCTGTTCATTCACAATCAGTCCAGCTCTTTATCTTCGCTGTTTAACATGGATCATCGCAACCATCTTCAAGCAAGCACTGATTTGGTTCTCAGTTATACTTTTATTCGTTGTTTTCTACTTTATTCGCCACTTTGGTTACAAGAAAGCGTCCAAACCCACCAAAGACCCCTCCTATGCTCCGCAAGCTATCTAAATTAACCACTACTTTTCTTGTCTTCTTGGTTAGGCCTCCAACCAGACGGATTCTCCCTTGAATAATTATATTGCTCTAGGTTTCTGGTTCCCCTTCTTTAGACTCCCACGAACCAGAGGTTGTGCTTCTTCATCTCTCAGTGCTACTACTAGGCTACCTGCCATAACCACCAATTTTAATTGCAAGTTTCCTATTGTTACAGACTATACTGTTACTGATCTGAAATTTTCAAGGACACAACCAGCTTGTTACAACCTTGTTGCAACCCTTGCTCCCATCATATCGAGATAGATCATTTAACTGGCAAATTCGCAACTTGACACCAAGGCCCGTGTAGTCCACCACCAGTTGTCGAGTGGTCCATTCGACATCATCCATGACCTTTTACAGGAAACTGATCACCGTGCTGCTGTGGACAATATAAATTCTGACAAAATTACACTAATACCTGCTTGTTGCATCGCGCAGACCACATTCCGTTCTCTCTCACGATAGCTCATTTTCCATGTTTAACCAACGTAACAGCTGATTTGCTGCCCAGACCACTTAATTGCAAATCCCACATATTATGTTCTTCATCTACTGCTTCATCAGTTGCTCCTTCCTATTCCTTTTCTTCATCTTTTGCATCTTCACTTGTTAAGCTCACGAGTATGCCTACTTCAGCCACTGCAGTCACTGCTTCACGCCATTGATTACAATCCTTCATTGCCGGTTACCATCAGGACCAAAGTTTTACTCAGATCAATACCAATCCATCTCCTCCTTTCACACTTGATTCGCTTTGTCAACTGTGGAAGAATATCGAACTTTGTATTTCTAAAAAGCCATATATTTCACAACTACTTGATCTTTCACTTGCCGATTCTCAGCTGACCACCAAATGTTTGCAATTGATTTTGGCTACAAACTCTCTTTTCCTCCCGATATGCTTTACTCAAATAGTGAGGAGGGGCGAGTTACTGATGATATTACTGAAACCTTGGAAAAATCCAAGATAGTCAGAGCTGTTATTAATTACTTTCACCAAGTGAACGAATAGTATTTTTGATGCAAAGCATAACACTTCATGATCCAGTTGGTTGCTTCACAACTCTTCCACATTCAGGCGCTATATATAAATATAGACCACTTTATGTAATAGAGTCTATCTATATGACATATGGTAATTTATACCTCTTATATCAAAGTATATAGCAAACAATACAATCAAACAATTTATTTCCCTCTCTTTATTTCAGCAGAACATAACATTTGGTAATCGCAACCTTACAATGAGCTAAAGCAATCTGTAATACAAACAATTATTTGACAAAGTAATACTTTCTGCAAAAGTTCACAACAATAGCACATATCCTGACAAATATAAATATAAGCGCTGCCGTTTGTGATTACTTCCAAGCATTATTGGCAGAGCATTCCGACAACCAACACAGAACTAACCAACTTGAGGAACATAAGCATAAGCCCTGAATTAGCACATTCTGTATAGCTGAGTTCTAAATTAGCGAGAACCATCCAGCCATAGTAATTAGCCCAGTATGAACCGCATAATAAGATGTATAAGGCATTAACGCCGTCACTCCCCATCCAAAAAAGGAGATAGTGCCATGTATAATGGCGTTTATCAACCTTGTCTAAACTGAGAAGATGATTTAGTAATTTTTGGTGCCAATTCCCATTCTGCAGAAGTGGTGGCAACCATAGTTTGCCAACAAGTAAACAATAAGCAGGGGAGGGAGTCCCAAAAATGGCACAAACCCCATTAATATATGCACCCAATTAATTTTTACAATCTTGGTCCACGAGGACATTCCATTGCCTTAGGAATAGCTTGTTTGAACATCCTATTTTCTAAAAGATGTTCTAGTTATCTCCTAAAAGTCTAACTTAAAGATGAAAGGGGACAAAGGGGAAACGAAACAAAGAGGAAATTCTCAGAGTTTTATGTACAAGAAAAGGTCGTGTCATAACCAATAATTAGACAAGGAACGTTGCTCCCACAATGTGAAAATATAACAAGTAACTAATTAAAATAGTATAGGACATGTAACTTGTTGAATAATAAAACGTAATATGTAACTAATTGTGTAAAAATAGTGTACTTATTTGAGTTAGCACCATGTAATAAGTAATTTATATAGATATCGAGGTCCTTATATAACTGAAGGAGCAGTGTTGACTGAAGAAATAATGTTTGAATTAAAGTAAAATGGTCACACTTTTTCTCATTCTTGCCTATTTAGGGGCACTATAAAATCCATCCATTTGTACACCTTTTATAGCCCCTTTCACCCTCTAGCTTAGCAGGCTATTTTCAGTTTAGAGCCAAGTCCTTTCAACTGTATACCGGGAATATAGCTGAACTGCTACACCAATACAACCCAACTGTACACAAAGTATAGAAGTAGAGTATAACAGTGTACCAATGCTTTTGGCTGTACAATAAGTAGTAGTAAGACTTAGTCCTGAATATACCGCTTAACGGTGGTATATTTAAGCTAGAGTATATGCTCCCAGAAGTCTGACTTTCTCCCAGGAGGTAAATAGGTAGCTAACTAACGTACGCAAAGTGTAAGGAACACACAATTAATATAGTCCAAGAGCCCTTCTGGTAATAGGAAAAGACGTCCATATAAATCTTCTTGACATTGAATATAAGAGAGTAATTCACTAAAAGGAAAACGTCTTAGTAAAAACAGTAATATGATAAGCTCTCTTACATATTCTATTATACGTTTGTTTTTAATTTTTAGTTTTCGTTGTACATTCGATTTCAAATATACCGTCTTTTTTTTTGCTTTTAATTTTTAGTTTCTTTGTTGTATGTAATTTTATGATACTTTTGGTTTTCAGTTGTACAATTTATATTCTCTTGTGCTTGGGCTCTCACTAATTGGGTTAGGACACGACCTTTTCTTATATTTAAAACTCTGAGAATTTCCTCTTTGTTTCGTTTCCCCTTTATCCCCTTTTCCTTTCCTTCCCTGCTTCAGTTACACTTCTAAGAGAACCCGAGAATATTTTTTAGAAATTATTGTACTAAAAAAATTCTACCGTTGGAAAACTTATATTCGCTGTTTAGTTAAATCCTATCTATAAGCTAGGAAGAAACATTATGTCCAAGGAATCTGCTCCTAAAGCGATGGATCTTGAAGCAATGGATCATGGAGCGAAATGTGAGCCACCTATCGTTTGTGATTTTAAAAGAGTGTGTCTGCCAGTTCTTGGATTACTCATCCTATTTATTATGTTCATGCTTGTAGCATTTTGATTGAAATCATTTTGGTCAATCCGGGTTTGCTGCAGATGCTTTGAAAATTATGAAGGAGCATATCAAATGTGGATAAAGGCCGTTAAAGAAGGGCAGATCTCCTTCTTTGCATGGATAATGAATGGTATGACTGGTGTATATGGGAAAACGCGTGGTACGACTTTTGCGAAGCACTGGGATTGGGAGCCCTCGGCTCAATATGAGCAGACATGAAACAATGTGCTAATGCAGGATTAGCTTTTGGTGAACTTGTGTAGCTTAGCTTTATCGTGCCAGCATACTCCCGCCAATAATGATTGGGAGTAAGATGAAGGGCGACTGGGGGTTCGGATACAGAGTGATCGTCGGGGTGACAAGTCAGATGAAAACAGAAAAATAATCGAAAAAAAAAACAAATATAAATAAATAATATAGCTGATTAAAATAAATCTTTTCTTTTCCAAAATTATCATAAAATGTACAACGAAAAAAATTAATAATTAAGAACAGGAAAAAAAAGATAGTATATTTGAAATCGAATGTACGTTGAAATAACGATCCATCGAACTAATTTGTAATAGAGATCATCATAATACTGTTGTTACTTGAGAAGAGTTTCTCGTCGTCTTTTCCAACAACCAGAAGGGCTTTTGGTCTATATTAGTCATGTATTTCTTACCTTTTACGTACGTTTAGTTAGTTACCTTTTTACCCTCTCAGAGAAAGTCTGACTTCTGGGATGATATACTTTCGCTTAAATATACAACCGTTAAGCCGTATAATACTAAGCTCGAGACGAACTATTACTGCTATACAACCAAAAGTATTAGTACACTTCTACAATAGACAGTATATTTCATTCATTCGAATTTCCGTTAAAGAAACAGACACAAACATGAAAGTAAGTGTCAACTGCCGTAATGTATACACATATAACACTCCGAGATATTCCTTAAAGTTCTTTCAATATAGTATCAATGACATCATTAAATAACTCATCAAACGAAGAATTGTTATCGTTATCGAAACTCTTGATATTCAAGTCGTTTATAGAATGTTCATTTAAGGTAGCGTTTTTGTTCAATTTAATACTCTCTTCATCTTGCATATGGAACAATTGCTTATGGTTATTATAGTATTCTGTCCAAACCAAATTTTCAAAGTAATTTGGAGGGTCAGTCCAAACAACACCAGCATCAATAATGTATTCCCTTTCATTTCTTCTTTGTTTTAAAGTTTCGTAATTAGTTTTGAAAAATAGTTTAATGTCCATTAATTTCATCAATTCCTCGTTATGATACAATAAAAACCCATCTAAAAGTACAAACTTTATACCTTTTATTTTATTTGTCAGTTTCTTAGTTATTTTATCTATCAAGTCTTCCGATAAATTCATGTTCATGTCTTGTGACTCATTGGAAACATGTTCAAATTGATACCCTTTAGTAGTTCTATAGTTTGATAATGTCTGGCTTAGCTTTTTGAAATCAATAGCTTCAGGAGTGTCCCAATTCAACTCGTTGAATTCTGTATTCATTGGGATTTGGTCAACAGGTTTATAGAAGTCATCTTCGTGTAGTAGTGTGGAGTTTGTGAGCAAATGTTTTAATAACTTGGAAACGGTTGTTTTACCAGAGCTTGAAGCACCACTGACACCTATAATAACCACCCTTTCTGACTCTGTCATGCTGAATTGTCTAACAATTGTTTCTATATGACCTTTTCGGGTTCATGATGAGTAAGTAGTAAATGCTCTAGATTTCAGTGCATCACTCATTAGTGCACAGTTTGGATTCACAAAGAAATTGAGCCTCCCTCAAATCGAAATCGGAAAATTCCCGCTTTGAAAAGTGAATCTTTCTGCTTATCAATCCAACTTTTCCTAATCAACACCTTTTCTTCTTCTTCTTCTTCTTCCACAACTTGATCAACATATCTTATATATACGTGCATATGCATAGACATACTCATCAAGAGAATACACTCAGAGGATGTCCGACCCTATTAACGCAAACCCAACTGTGCTTGATATCAGCCAACTACCAACAAGAAACGACGATTCAGTCAAGAAGTCTAAGACTGACTCCAACAAAGAACAAATCGAAGAAAAGCTTATATACTCTAACTTGTTCAACTTCTCATTGCTAAAAGTAGCTTCTAAAACAGCATACAACAACGATGAATTAGATTTACAAATACCTGATTTACTAACTGACGAAGGCTCTACCGACGAAGATGAAGAATATCCAGAAGAAGATTCTAAGGATACCGTTGAATCTATAGATGCCCAAGAAATTTATGATCTAATATCAACTATATGCGACCCAGAACATCCACTAACATTAGGACAATTGGGTGTTGTTAATTTAAACGATATTAAAGTGACAAATAACAATAACAAGCAATCAATCAATGAAATTTTGATTCATATAACACCAACAATAACACACTGTTCATTAGCCACTTTGATTGGGTTAGGGATCAGGGTTAGATTGGATAGGTGCCTCCCAGAAAGATTTAGAATCGTTATATTGTTGAAAGAAGGTTCACATCAAAGTGAAAACCAAGTTAACAAACAGTTGAACGATAAAGAAAGAATCAATGCTGCCTGTGAGAATGAGCAGTTGCTGAAGGTGATCAGTCACATGTTTAGTACGTGCCAGTAGACTGACTATTTATTTATATATACTTAAGTACAAGTGATATGTGTACAAATGTTCATCCTTATATTATAGTTGAATATAACCGAATGTAATCTGTTGCAAGCAAACACAACAAACATACTGTCGCAGAAAGGTACAAAGTCCGGGCAAAAACAGAAAACACCCGTGCACCTTTTAAACTTTTCTCCTCCAAAAAAAGAAAAAATTTTCCACCGCAAATTCGAAAATCCGAAAATTGCTGAAGTTTTCATTTAATAAGGCAAATTTTTAATTTGAATCAAAACTGTTTGGGTGTGGAGAAGAATGGGAAAGGTGGTTTTGATTTGATGATAAGTTCATTAGCCACACATACACAATGGTCAAATTAACTAAAATTGAAGACGAAGAAGTTCCTGTTGTTCCAACTGACGAACAACAACAAGCCGCCGTTCCAGAAACAAAGGAAGAACAAGAAGCTGTCAAAGCTGTTGTTACTGAAGAAGAAGAAGATGATGACGAGGAAGAATCCGAAGAAGAGTCCGACGATGAAGATGATGACGATTACGATGAAAACGAAACTTTACTTGAAAGATTAGAAGCTTTAAAAGATATATTAACACCAGACCAAAGAACTTATATTCAGAACACAGCTAGCAAGACAAAGAGAACATTCCAAAACTTGTTGAGTAAATGTGGTAATGGTTTATGGATGCTATCTACATCCATGCTGCTATTGGGTGTTCCATTGGCCTTAAGTATCGTTAACGAAACTCAATTGATGGAATTGGAAAAAGAAATGCAATTGCAACAAAGTTCAAACGAGCTGTTGGCTCCTGGTTCAGAAAATGCCTTCCAACAACAAGGGACTGGTGTCGCTAGTCAATAAAGGTATATAAATAATATATATATTCTTTTAAGAAAGAAGGCAGAAAGGGCAGAAAGGGAATATGATAGATTTGCATCTATTTATTAAATTGATTGATTTGATTATATGTTGTTAGTGCTTGAGCACTATGTTCCACTTTACTACTTTATTTCTGTTTGTTTGAAGTTTTTGCGTTTTTTTGTTATTGAATATGAAGAAATTCAATAATATGTTATACTAACTGTTATTCTTTTGACAATTGTTAAACAAGTTTGAATTTCTTTTCAAGGTTTTTTGTATATATTATGATTTCAAATACAATCATTAAAAGATAAAGGAAAAAAATAAGAAAAAGAGAGGTTCTATTTATATAACTCCTGTATTCTCTTTAACTTCTGTAACAATAACTATTTCTATAAATGCAGCTTAGACAACTTTCTTGTGTTTGATAGTCAATGCATAGATGTCCAGATATGTAGTGATATCATAGATGATTTCAAAGATGAACATACCGTGAATCCCAATGCCCAAACCTAAACCTAAATAAACAACAACTTGAATAACGTCTTCGTAAGCCATACCAAACACTTTTTGCAAAGTAGTAATTAAGAATATTTGCACAATTGGGATCAAACAAGGGAAGTTGAAGTATGGGAATCTTTGTTTCGTGAGATGGTTTGTGATAATTCTACCAACAATGAAAGCAATTGTAGAGCCAATCGTTAACATGATTGGAATTGTGTAAATTCCTATAATTGATTGGTTGAAGAAAAGTAACGTGAAAACCGATAAGTAGTACGTGAAGAATGGGATTAAACCATTGAATGGATTCTCAGTGGCGTGCTCTTGAGGGTTTGCTTTCAAATATTTGTTAACATTATTCATTGCAGATGTAATGTTAAAGTAAAGGACAACACTACCAAAAACTATAGAGAAATCAGTTGATGTTATTAAACGCTCAACTTTTAAATTTAAAAAGTCAATGTTGAAGTCTAATTTGAGTAAATTGAATTTCCACAGTCCGTTTCCGTAAATTGCGGTTAGGAGGTATAAACCCATCAACATACAAATACCTTCAACAGGGCCTGAAAATTCACTGAGGAATAATTTATGCGTGTAGAATTCTTCCCAAGTACTTAAATAAAAGTTCATCAAACTTGCAAACTGTGCAAAAACAATCAACCAAGTTTTACCTAGTCCGGCCACAGATGCAAATATAAAGATCGATAAAGTTGTGTTGATTGCATCAATACAATGGTCAAATAATTCACCCAGGGGACCTGATTGTTGGGTTCTTCTAGCATGGATACCATCACAGGCATCGAAAGTTTGATACATGAGCATGGAGAATGCATGCAGGATGTAGTACCAGGAAGGTGACTCTTTGTTGAAATCAGGATCCATGTAGAATACAGTGATTAACGAGGTTAAAATGAAGAGCAATCCACACAGAGTCACCATATTTGGAGCCATATTTAATGGGAATATTTTTTCAAATTGGACCCAAAATTTCTTCAAAACATATTTAGTCAGTAATGATCTGTCCTCAGATTGATACCTAATTATAATTTAGTGGGTGGTGGGTATACAGTTGTTAGTAATCGTTTTTAAAAAAATCGTATTAGTCAAACAAAGCAAACGAATTCTAAGTCAACAAAACATGCAACGACAAACTGAGGTAACTTACTTGTACTCTTTCAAATGGGGAAGAGATTCATGAGGAATAAAATAACCCATAGTGGAGATAATGTTCAATTGTGTCTATGTATATATTGAACAAGTGGTATGTTGTTGACTATCTTCACATGTGATGGGTGCAGTAGCTGGAGTGGTTAACTAAAAGTTTGAATCAAATGAAATAAAAAACACATGTGCCCAAGTGAAATGGCTCAGATCCAAATCTGCTGACGTCACCAGCATTAAGATTTACACACCGTGCGGCTACAACCCCTTTTTTTCGAACCGTCGATGATGAAATTTTGGTTTTTGGATTTGGATTCTGGATAAATTATAGAAACATAATAGCATTCGAAATAAATAAATAGAATAAATATATAAATAAGTAAATAAGCAATTAGAATAAAGTATCTAAGAAATTTCTAGCAACTTCAACACCTAAGAAAGTAGCAGCATTGGCAGGGAAACTTCTTGCCAATGCAGGTCCGATACCAGGGAAAAATGATTTAATACCATTCTTTGCGTAAATCTTACTGATAACATTTTTAATACTCATTTTAACATCACTTGATTGCTGAACTGACTTAATGGTGTCAATTGGATAGATGACAACCCACATTGAAATACCAGCGCATCCACCAGCAACCATAATTGAAGTTAAAGAAGCAGAACCACTTGGATCGTTCTTCATCAATTTTAGTTTTAGGTATTCATAAGTGGCAAAGTAAGCAGCGGAACCAGGACCATCTCTAGCTAAAGTCAAAACGGAACCTTTGTAAACAGAACCTATACCACCTGTTTTATACAATTGCTTGAACGTTTGCATAAAAGTTGTCTTTGTCTTTGATGTTTGCATCACAATCTTGATTCTTTCAAATGGCGCAGCTATCAAAGTTGTTGGAATAGCACTTAAAAACCCAGCAAAACTGACTTCTCCAATGGTTAATTTATCTTTGTGGATATCTTTGTTACTCAAGTTATACGCAATTTTCTTACCAACATCATAACCCCAGAAAGAAACTGCAAACATTGGTGTAACACCGAGTAGTGGTGAACTAACACCTTTGTAGAAACCTAATGGCCCGTTTGTTTTTAAAGTACCTTTAATGGCACCAACTGTTGACGTATATTGATGGGTCTGTAATAAAACTTTTGTTAAATCAAATGGATGTCCAGTTAAAACTGCCAGAACACCACCGAAACCACCAGCGCCAAATGCCTTAACGTTATCGACCAAACCTTGTGAAACCATTGTTGTTCTTTTGTTCTTTTTCCCTGTTTTATGAATGTTGATTCATACTTCAAGCAATTCTTCAATTGCTATATCCTTATGCAAAAATAAGGGGTCCTGTGGGGGAGTATTTATACCCACCAACGTTCGTTGCAAAGGAAGTTTTAATCGTCTGAATTACTGTTTTGGTCAGCGCCTTTTTAACCATTTGTCACGCGCATGTGATTTTGGCCGGTGGTCCGTGCGGCGTGTAGTAGGGAGACAGATCCTTCTTTTGGTATCATTTATCACTATTATACATTTATCATACATATATTATTATTCAACTAATTAATTACTCAACATCACACCTAACCGCCTCAAGCTTTCATCCTTATCACAAATCAAGTCATTCGTAAACCCAACTAATTTATCTTCAAAACTTTCAATGATTTCAACTTGAAGGTCATCCACCAACTTATTCCAATCACCTCCATCAACATCATCAGATTGGTGCTCCTCTTTGCTGGATAATACATCCAACAACAGGTTATTAAATTCCTCATTTAAAGAGACAAATCTATTAATAATTTCAATAAAAGTATTGATTTGCTCGATGTAGTGGTATCTGTTTGATTCGTTTCCCATTTCGAAGATTTTAGACCTTGTTATTGATTTAATGTATTCGTAATGAATTTCTTTTAACTCATCAATTGTGAAATAGCTTTCTAATTGATTCACACCATTGACCAACAAATTAACATCGATTGTTGAGGTGTCTATTGGAATTCTGTTATTGATCAACATTTTCAAATTTTTGTTTGTTTTCGTAACCTCGAATAAATCCCTCTTTTCAAATTTGCGCAACAATTTATTATAATTTTTTTCAATGATTTCTAAATCAAAGAAATTCTTGACAATTTTAATAAATTTAATGAACTCGTTACGCAAAATATTCAACCTTTTAAAAGTTTTCAGGATGAATAGCCTTTTTTTGTTTGTGGGTCGATTTGATTTTACTTGGAAACTTATTTGTCTTTCAATCAATTTCAGAGGTTTTTTCTTCAAACAGTTGGACTCCAACCAACTTGAATTCAACAAATACTCGATTTTTTGAAATTTCAATAGGAAATTAAACATTCTTAAATACTCTTTCATATGATTTTCATTCAATATTAAATTCATTGGGCTTTCAATTTGATAATCTAATGTGAAAACATCCCAACCAGTATTACCGTGGTTAATTTCCAAAATTCTAGCATCTAATCTATTGATCGTATTTTTGCTTCGGTGTCTAACACTTGAATTTTCAACCGACTCTTGTAGTATCTTCATCAATTGATGACTTGATAGATTGATGGACGATCCATTAAGAGATTCTAAACCTTTGTCAATCAAAGAGTTAATGAAATCACTTTTGCTCATCAATAAAAATGAATGAAGGTTTTTGATTTCGTCCAAAAGTTTAAATTTATTGAAAATGATCAAGTTCAAATATTTCAAATAATCGTTGTATTGTAGCTGAATCGTCATTTGTAAATTTTTAATGAATAGAGTGATGACACTTAAAGATAAATTATTAAAAACGTTCAGATATTTGTTTGAGATTGTAAAACACCATTCTGTTTCGTCACAATAATCTTTCAAAAAAATCAGCGATTTACCTATTTGATATATTAATTCGCCACTATCTTTCAAGAAAATTGGAACGTTTGAAGGTATAAATTGGCAATTGATCTGTTGTTTTTCATTTTGAAAAGTTATAAAGAAATTTTCATTTTTGACATCATCAATGTTTAAATTTCCTTCTATTAGCCAATTTTGAATCATGCTATAATATGGATAGACACATGCTTTGAAGAACTGTATTGAGATTTCTTTTAATAAAGAATCCCCAATTATTGTATAATTGTACAACAACGATAAGAATTCGTTAGGTTTCAAAAGTTCTAATTGATCAAATAAAAAATTTAAAAATCTCAGTTTAATGATTTCATCTAACAGTTTCACATGGATTGATTTCAGTGTCAAATTACTTGAATTTAAGTAAATACCATTTACCAAATTAATGTAGCTTAACAATTCAGTTTTCAAACAGCCTAAAAACGCAACTTCAACTTGGGACCTAGTTAAAGATATTGGATCGTTTATTACTAAACTATTCAATTTTCTGTAAATTAAAACTGGCTCAAACAATTTATGAAGCAAGCCTGAAGTACCAAAACTTATATTTGTTGGCAATCTGATGTGAGTGCTATTTCTATTCTCAAATGGGAACATATCTGTTGTAGAACCAGTTAACGTAAACATTAAATTTTTAACGATTTCAGGTTCGGATATTAGGCCATCGTTTGGATTAGGGGTATCATAATAAAATGGAATCAGATATTCACTTAGTGGCTTACCTTGTAATGTATTGTTGTTATTAAATTGGAAAGAGTTATTAGTTGTGTTTCTAGAGGATGACCGTTGCTGTTGTTGCTGTTGAGGTGGTGGAGTATTGGATGAAGAGGAGGAGGAAAGCCTGAAATGGTTCTGGCCGGGGTATGTAGTTGTGTCAAAGTTTCGACCAAATGGTTGTTGTTGCTGCTGCTCATCATCTGTGTTTATCATTGAATCCAATTGAATCAGGTACCGTGATAACTCGTCACGATCTTTGATCATTAGTAGTTCTTCAAAAGTTTGTTGTAATCTGTCCCAAAGACGAGTAGACCCTGCCAGTTGGATGATATATGCTTTATGTGTATTCAAAGTGCTGATATATTGAGAGTTGTTGCTGTTTCCAACAGGTGCTCTAGAGGAAGTTGACTGTATTAGGATTGCATAGACGTCGTCGGTGAGCTGTGAGATTAGAGTGTTGTGTATATCGTGGTGAAAGGATGCGATTATTGCTTTGATAAGCCTAAGAAGGTAATTCTTAATGAGTATATTGGAGTGTGGCATTGTATGATCTGCCGACACTTTTTGTGATACTTGACGACAGTTACAACAACAACCAATTGATAGATTAAAGTAGAAATGATCTAGCTGTGTTTTGGTTGAATCCAAACAAAACAAAACAAAACAAAAAAAAACGAAAGCAAAACACCTCTGCCATTCTGTCAATGTGTCAGCCGCCTGAAAAGGGCTCCTTAAAAGGATTCTCACGTCAAATCAATGTTTATACAACAGTTCATTGGATTAATAGAAATCAATTATGGATAACAACATAACACATCACACATCACAATGTCTTCTTTAAAGCCTATCAGATTGATTCTGCTAGGCGCCCCTGGATCGGGGAAAGGTACTCTAACTTCAAGGCTCTTGAAGCAATTGCCCCAAGTAAACTCACTCTCAACCGGTGACCTACTAAGAAATGAAACGAAAAACAAAGATTCTGAAATTGGTCAATTGGCAAATTCCTACATTTCCAAAGGTAATCTATTGCCAGATTCTTTAATGATAGACTTGTTAACCAAAGAATTAACATCGAAAAGCTGGTTAAATAAAGAATCCTCTTTTCTGTTGGACGGCTTCCCAAGAACTGGAAATCAGGCTTCTTTATTGGATAAAACTTTGTCAAACGCTGGATTGGATATTAATTTGGTTGTTGAATTGGATGTCCCGCCAGAAATTATCTTGAATCGTATTTCAAACAGATGGTGCCATACTTCAGGTAGAATTTATAATTTAGAATACAACCCACCGAAAGTTCCATTTAAAGACGATGTCACTGGCGAACCATTATTCCAAAGATCGGACGATAACCCTGAAACTTTTAAGATTAGGCTGGATAACTATTTTAAAGAGCTACAACCAATTAAAGATTTCTATACGGATAAAAAGGTTTATGAAAATGTGTCTGGTGAAACTTCAGATATTATCTTCCCAAAGTTGCTGAGTTTGGTGACCAACAAATTCTCATAGATCGACATTTCAACATACTTATATATATATATATATTTAAGCAGATAGAAATAGACAACATATAGACGCATTCCACTCCATAGCTATTCCGCAAACATACTTCCATTCTAATCAACTCCACTGTCCATCTATTCTATCCATCCATCTCCGGTCCTCATTATCATCACGCAAAACCACCATTTTTATTAAACCGCGAATTTTCGAAATTCATTCTTTTGTTTGAATGCAAATCACAATAAAGCCTCTTTCTAGTCCTAATCTCTCTTTTAAACGTACTTTTCATACTCAATACATACTCCTGATAAATCTACCAAGTAACCAAACAACATCACACAAGTAACCAGACAATATCTCACAAATATGATGTCTCATAAAGAGCCTTCTCATACCTCGTTATCTTCAAACGATCCGCTCTCAAATCGGCAAAGGGTCCCAACAGGTCCATCATCATCATCATCATCATCGAGTTTCTCTTCGTTACCCACCACTGCTGCAACAACAACAACACCAGATTTTGATGCTGAAACCAGAAAGAAAAGGGCAAGATCAGCAAGGGCCTGTTTGGTTTGTAGAGAACGGAAAGTCAAATGTGATGTCACTTTACGATTCCCTGATAAATGCTCCAACTGTGTCCAGTTCAACATCAGCCAGTGTGTTCTACCCGAACCTAAGAAGAGAAAAAGTGCCAAAATTAAGGAACTGGAACTAAAACAACAGGAAGCCATAAATAGAGCCAAAGCTGAAAAACTAAATAATGATCAATCTTCAGATAATGATTCAACATCGGGAACAATAATAGCATCCCCATCTTCAACCACTAAATCATCATCTTACCCAGTACCTTCGTTCGTTTATCCAGAGCCTAGAAGAGAATTCCCGGATTTATATGCATATGAATTAGACCCATCAAGAGTACTTTCTCCCATATTATCTTCATCAACTGTACCAGAATACATGGGATCAACAGCCGCAACACCTGTTATGAGACAACTTATTAAAGATTTTTTTGAAGAAAAATCGAAGAGAAACGGTGTCATTGAATCATTCCAAATAAACGAAAGTGATTACAACTATTTGAATTCGTTAGGATGTTTTTGTTTACCATCCAGAGAACTATTTTGGCTTTATATAAATAGTTATTTTGAAAAACTGCATCCACAACAACCTATAATTAACAAGAAACAATTTTTAAGAGATTATGGATCGATGGAAAACCCTAAAAGTTTGTTATTAATTCATTCTGTGTTATTTGCCGGTTCTAGAGTTTGTGAAGAATCAGATTGGACCCAAGAAAGACGTGAAGCTCAAGAGAGAATAAGTAAGGTTTTAAACAAGAGAGCAAAAGCTTTGTTCGATTTACAAATCGAAGCAGAACCTATCCCATTACTTCAATCGATTTTAATCTTTGGTAATTATTGGGATTCCCAGTTTATTGATTCGAAATCAGGTACTTATTGGAATATCAAGATGGCAGTTTCCACTGCTCTCTCCCTAGGTGTTCATCGCAATCACGACAATTCGTCCGATATGAGCTCAATGAATAAAAAAATATACAAGAGAATTTGGTGGACGTTGTTTATTAAAGACTGTTTCACTTCTTTTACATTTGGTAGACCATGGTCTATAGATATAAAGGATTCAAACGTTAGTATGCTTGAAGAAGAGGACTTAGTTGATACTTTAGACGGTGAGGAGGATGACGGAAACACCCAAGAAGATCGTGGAAATCAGAACTGTGAACCTAATAAATTGGAAGTCGACTTCTTCATACATAGAATTAAATTGACCCAAACAATTCGTAGAATCATTGATAACCTATCTGTTACTAAAGAGCTTTCAGCAAAGAAAATATCAACAATCCCATTACTAAAAGAAGCAGATATGTTGATGGTTATGTGGCTACAAAACTTACCTGAGCATTTACGTTTTTCAATTGGAAACAATGATAAACCAAGCAACTTTTACAGCGCAATTTTGGCTTTAGAGTACTATTCAGTGTTGTTATTGGCTCATAGAAGTAACATCATTAGAAGATCAAAGAGTATAGAGACTGCTTCTATTAATATGAGTAATGGTAAAGATAATCTTGAAACTTATCCATCCTGGAGTGTCACTTTCAAAGCTGCCCATATGGTGACTTTAATTGGTGATTATTTCTTGAGAGATAACTATATTTTCAAGTATACCAGTTTCTTAATATATTCCATGGCATCAGCGAGCGCCATGATGATTTATCATTTGTACAACATTGACAAGGACATATCTAAGATTGCAAACAAGGCAATATTATCATGTATGAAAGTACTTTCCAAAACTGCTGAAAAATGGCCTGTGGCAAATTTTGCTTATTTCAACTTGAAAACTTTGTACAGTGACAAATTCAAACAGATGGCATTGATAAGAGGAATATTAAGCGCTGCAAACAAAGAAATCGTTAATTGTTCAGCAACAGACTCTACCATCGGATGTGGTACTGCAGCGATATTGGATAAAAGTTTGGAATCGTATAGTTCTTCAAAAGAATTTAGGTACTCAAGACCAACATTAAGCGCGGAAAGAGGTACTCTAAATCCAACCGTTAAGAAAGATGATACTCCAATAGCAGGAATTTTACAACCGAATCCGAGCTGGGCTTCTTCAGACAGTCATTCCAAGCCGACAACAATTACTGATCTTCCAGTGAAATCTATTTTTTTTAAGGGTGCCACTGTGCATACTGGCCTTGTTACTCCCAGAAACAGCGAGAATAGTGCAAGGAATGTCACCAACCAGCTATTTTCCTTTGGATGGAAATCCTCCTCAAGACCTTCTTCTAAATCTCCAGCGCCAAATCAACAACAACCGCAACAACAGCAACAGTACCCATCTTCTGGTTTCTCAGACAACGGTCTGACGAACCACAACACCTCATCATCGATGTTGTCAACGGCAACACCAAGTTCATCATCGATGTTGTCAACGGCAACACCAAGTTCATCGTCTATATCTTCAGAATTTTCACCAACGTTTGCTAATAATCTGATACCTGATATAATTGACGATAATTGGCTTCCGTCGTTTGATACATCAACATTCCCTGCCGTTGTAAGAAACAATGGGAGCGCAAACAATGTGAACGGTAGTAATAATCTGTATAATAACAACAATAGTGCGCAAAAATTTACGAAAAATGACAATGATAATAGGACCGACACCAATGGTATTAATGGAGGCGATGCATATAGTGATGGTACTGGTGTTGGCTTTGGAGGTAGAGAAGACAACCATGAATTTGATGAGTTTCTTGGTCTTCTGGGAAATACTGACTTTGGATTTTATCCTTGAAAATTGACTATGTATGTATTTATGTTCATCACTTGTTAATGAGACCAAAAAAATTGACTTTAATATATAATATTTTTATAACTTTATAAACTACACGATTTAGTTATTTGTAGAGGTGATCCTAAGGGGGTAATTAATAGGAAAAAACAGCAAAAAAAATTGAGGAGAGGATACAGATGGTCTAAGTAACAAGGATATATGAGAAGAAAGTACGAAAGTGGTAATAGAGTTAGAAAATATGCAATTGAGAGAAAAAAAAGACAGGAACTATTAATTAAGAGAAACAAACATATCTAAGTACAAACAGAGAGAAAAAAAACAGGATTAGTATAATGGAAACATAAAAGACACATTCAACTCTAGCAATCTAAGCTTGAACTTTTACTTCTTCAGTACTACTTGAAACCTCCTGACGACCTTTACTTGTTGTAACTGCAATGTCCGAGGGCTGAGAGCCAACAGGAATGGTCAGCTCATCGTGGAAACCTCTCAAATCAACCTCACTTAATCCGACAACACCACCGAATTTGTTGAATCTTTCCATGTAATGGATTCTTTTGTTTAGTGCCATTTCAACAACGGCAGGGAAATAAGAGTCATGCTTATATTCGAAATCAACCAATCCATCAAAATCTTTATCTAATTGCTGAGCCGGGCAAAATCGTGAGAAATCGGCATCGAAGACAAGCTTTTCTCTAGTTAATGGATCAATAAACGGATAAATCAACTTCAAGAAAGTTCTTGCCAAGAAGGGAATGTTTGTCAATAGTGCTTTACCTAATCTTTCAGGGTAGTGAGTTTGTAAGATGTGTAAAACTTGTTTGCCGACACTTAGCGGTGGAGTTTTGGAAGTTTCAACGTTTGATGCAATTTCTGGATGATTTTTAAAATCAATTAAAAGTGCTAATGAATCTTGGCCAGATGGCATGAAATCAATACATCTTTCCAAAAAAAAGACTAAATGCTGAACTTGTGTGAATGAATTCTTGGTGTTTTGACGACCTGGTTTCAAGTATAAACATGGCCTGGATTCATTATCAAATCCAAGAACAACTTCTTTCCCGGTTTCGGATTCATGGGATATATGGGAGGGTGTAACAATATTTTTGGAGTCATCGGTTTGATAAACAATACCAAATTCTCTTCTCCAACTAATTGTACCTTCGATTCTTTTAATCGCATCATGAACGACCCATTTGGTGGCTCTTAAGTATCTAAGGAAACATTCTCTGGTTAACCATGCTTTTTCATCAGCGATTAGTGGTTCTTTAGCTGCGGTCGAGTGATGGGATTCAGAAACTGCAACAACTAAATTTTCATCTTGGAAATGTCTTAGAACAGTAAGATATTTTTCAGCTTGTGCTGTTGTTAGTGGTTTTTCAGGAGGTGGATGAACGCTACTTGGTGGCGATTCAAATGGGATGTCAACTTTAATGAGATCTTTCTTTGGCGTTGTTGGTGCTGACTGTGCAACTTCTTTCTTCCTACCAAACCCAAACATGATGTTACTTTTTTCTTTTCTATCGTGAAATTATCTATTAACCCGTTTTACAGCTTTAGTTGATTTGTCTAATTGTTGTAAGTGTAGACAAGACGGAGATATCTGGTTTGCAAACTGATCCATAGATGTCTAGTAGTTGATCGAAGATCGAGGATTCTCCCTTGTTCGAAAAAATCCGCGTTCTAAGCGGCCTCGGAATTAAGTCGGTCCGGGAAAAGAATATAGATCAATCCGATACTCATCTCTCTATCACATGAGTTATTACTTGTCATTCTTCATTTTAATTTAATTTAATATTACATCATTCTAAATATATCTAAAAGAAAAGTTTCTTCAATTTATCCCTCTTCCTCTTCTCCTTGTCATCCTTAGGCTCGGAACCTACAGAACTGGAATGAGTACTCGGTCTGTGTTGGAATTGTTGTGACTGAAGTTGTCCCGGCATTGCATTAAAACCTTGCTGCTGCTGAGATTGCAGTGGTGGTTGCTGTTGTAGTCGCTGTTGTGATTGCTGTTGCTGTAATTTAGGTGCTGAAGGACCCGATTGCTCAGCAAGGAACGAAGGAACTTTTCTTTTAACAGCTCTCAGATCCATTGGGAATTCGGCACTTTTCCGATCTTCGTCAATCATCGTGATATCGCCAAGTAACTCCAACGTTGTATATATTTCATCCGTACCAAGAAAGATATTCTTGTTCACTTTTGATTCCAAAGAACTAATGATACTAACTTCTGAATGAGTTAATCCGCCAGCAACGAATATCAGCATCTTTTGTCTGGTAATATCCACTATGGAAGATTTAGAACTCTTCCATCTAGGTTGATTTCTCACCGGTTGTTGATAATCGGTATCTATATCCTCAATTGGGGCGCCTTTCACATACGGGAAATCTTTGAAAGGCTCATCGTCATCATTGTCTCCATTGTCATTGAAAACTTCGGGTAATTTGTTGTATCCGAGTCTAGTTATGACATTGGCAAAACTTGGAACATACCTTTCCGTCAAATCATCAGTGTTCTTTATTTCATGATATGATTCTCTTTTGAATGGCTTTGTTGCTGGTGTTGGTTTGAGTAAATGTAATCCTAATTTCTCAAAATTCCTGAACAATTTCGTCACGTTGGCAACTTTTTCAGGTAATCCCAATAAGCAAAGTTTTTGTAAATCAGCTTCAACGATACCACCTCTATAATAAGCGTATATAATCAACAATCTAATTCTGTTTGTCATCTCAATTTTGGGATTGACCAAGCATTCGATCAAGGCGTCTGTGACAGGCTCAAATAAGTCCTTTTCAGGACCCAAATTAGAAGCAATTTGACCTTCAAAGGCCATACAATCTCCAACATCTTCAATTTCAAGAAACGTTTTTTCAATTTTTTTGATCAATTTATAATGCCCCACAATCTTTTGCCTCTTATCCAAATGTTCACCTTGTGTTAAATGAGCATGAGCAATATCAGACACATACGTAAGTTTGCTCATTTTTGCATCTTCAGCTTGAAGTTCGCGATAATGTGCTAGAATAGCTTTAGTGTACTCAGGAACGGTTAAGTCTTTCAATTCACAGTAAATGGCGTCGTTCCTATCAAAATTTAACTGCTTTGTTTCAGTTTCAGTACCGCTTTTCAGAGCCACATCGTACTGGTACGAATAATTATTTTGGCCTCTTTCACTGATGATTTCTTTATCCATAAGATCAAAGATTTGTGAACTGTAGTACTTGAAATGAGCAAATGGTGACATCATATCCATCGTACGATCAGCAACAAAGAAGACAGTCTTGCTATAAACAGGAGATAAATCCGGATTGTTTCTATAATATTCATCAAGTTGTTTTTGAAATTCGTATGCAATTTTTTTAGCCGCTGGGCTGTTGAAGTATCTGACAGTTGGATACTCATTTGTTAGAAGACACAAACTCAGCATCGATTGAACGGCTCTGTTGATTAGGTCGATAGTAAGATCAACACCTAGTTGTTGAGAATTATAATATGCTGGCACTGAGTAATGGTTCCCTGTCACATAGACTCTATTTGCTAGTGGTTTCAAACTTAGAAACTCTATTTTCTCAAACCCACCACCACATGAAGCCATCAACATTTGATTAGACCTCAATGTTGATTTGATTGCCTTAGTCAATCCTGGGAGGAAACAAACAACTGAGGATTCGTATCTTTTACCTCTTGAAAAATCTGCCATTACACATTCTATCGTGTATGGTCTTGCTGGATCCAAGATGTAGATAGCCTGGTCTCTATTTGTTGATCTTTTATCATTGTCTATTTTATTGTATGTGTATGCGTAGTTAAGGACATCCTTACCGAGTAACTCATTAACCAGTGGGTAAGTGGTATCATCTACTATAAGGTGTCTATAGTTTGATTGATATTGCTTAAGAGTTTTTATTAGCTCTGTAGGTATAGATATAAACGGTTAGTATATTAAATGGTTCTTGGATGGCGGAACATTGCGATTGACTAGTTGAGTTGGTGAGTTTACTTGGAACATACCTGACTTTTGCAACTCATATAAGGACATTGATGATGTAGTGTTGTGCCAAGTTCGACTTTGAAACACGTTTCGGCTTTTGGTGCTGTAAATTGAAATGTGTTCAACTGAGTAGATGGATATCTATAAATGGTATGTATTGATTCAGTCGTTCTGCATCGATCTGGTTGATTGAAAGTTGGGAACTGAGAGTCACGTGTGTTTGCGTCGACGCAAGAACAGCAGGAGTCGATCGACTAACTCATGGTTTCATTTATCCGCCAACGACATCACGTGACTCATTAGCGGATAAGCTTGTCTTCTCTTATCGCAGCTCACATCAACCAGATCTCAGCTCAAATATCATTGATTGTTTTACCGATCCACTGATACCGAATTATATATATTGGGCTCTTCCTCCCCCACAACCCTGGCTAGTCCGTTTCTTCTCTTATCTTAATTCCATTCCTATTAATTTTCGTTTAAAAGCATTTTAATACATTTAACCACCTTGAAATAAGCAAAAAAAATGCTGGCTGATTTTGTCAAGGAGAACCAATTGGAATTACGCAACTCTTCATTGGTTATCCTAACTTCCTATCTTATCTACTCCTTTGTAATATACCCGTTATTCTTCCATCCTCTAGCTAAGATACCTGGTCCTAAGATATGTGCTCTGACAAAATACTGGATACTTTACATTAGTGGATCCCGGCAAAGAAATAGGTACGTTGAGAAATTGCATAATATCTATGGTCCAATCGTTAGAGTTGGTCCATCAGAGATTGATATCTGTGAAGCAAGTTACATTAAAGATGTCTATGTCAAGAACTTTGATAAAACTACATTTTACGCACAATTCTCAAATTATGGTACCTTGAATACTTTTTCAACCATTGATAAAGCTGTTCACAGAGATAGTAGAAAGGCAAGCGCCAAATTCTACTCCAAGACAAGCATCATGTCTGAACCTGTTCAGCAAAAGGTTAATAACATTATGTCTTCGTTATTAAAAGTCATTGATGGAAACCAAGACACTGAAATTAACTGTTTTTATTTATGGGCTATAATGGCAATGGATGGCGTCACCAGTTTCTCATTTGGTGCCAAATATTACAAGCCATTACTCTCTGACCCGTTCAATTTCGGTAAGATGATCATTGACAATTTCTTGCATCAATCATCTTCTTGGTTTTGGACAACCAGTATGCCCGAATGGTATGATTATGTTGTTCCTCAAAGTGTTGGCCAATCAACAGCAATTGTGGCTAAGTGGATTTCTGACCAATTCGAAGAATCACTAGCCAATGTGGATAATCACGAATGCGAAACTCTAGTTAGTACTATATTAGGTGGATCGAAAAAGAGCATGTTTGATGCAATGAGAGCTAAAAGTGAAAGTTTTGATCATATTGCAGCTGGTCATAACACCACTGCCACCACTTTAAGTTACTTGTACTACGAGTTAGCAAGAGATCCAATTAAGCAAGATAGACTAGCTCAAGAATTGAAAAGTTTCAACAATGGTAAGCCGATAGAAACAAACAATTATGAATCCTTTAATTACGCTGATATTGAAGACTTGCCATACTTATCAGCTCTCGTCAATGAAACTTTCCGTAGATACGCTGCCATTCCAGGTCAAGAGCCAAGAGTGGTTCCCAAATCTGGTTTGAAATGGAGAGGTTCTGCTCAAACACCACCAGCTATGATTCCAGGCGGTACAACAGTGACAATGCAACCATATTCGTTGCACCGCACCCGTGGCGTCTTTGACGATGCCCACATATTCAATCCAGACAGATGGTTAGTTGAAGATGAAGAAAAATTGAAGACAATGCATAATCACATGATGCAATTTGGAGCTGGATCAAGAATGTGTATGGGTATGCATTTGGCTATCTGTGAGATTAAACTAAGTGTTGCTAATGTTATAAGTAGATATAGAGTTGAATTGGTCGATGGTTATGATTATAGAAAGATCAGACAAAGGGATATTTGGACAACTGTTCCTGACTCAACTAACGTTCCTATTATTTTCAAAGCTCGTTCTTAATAAAGCTTCCTATGCATTCTACCACCCATTATTTATTATATATATATGATTTTTTGTATTGTTTTTGTTTGGCATAGCTTGAGGTTAAAAAGCAGTTACAAATTTACACGCCCGCGTTGGGAATTTGGGGATTGACTGTTTCCTTATTTGTAATAAAACTTTCTATTATCATTATCATTAATCACTATAAAATATAGATATTCATTAAATACTTAAGGGGTATGTTTCTCAATAATCCCCTTCCAACTTTCCATAATTGTCACCAAAGCTTCAAGTTGTCTACTCTCCATCTTTTGATACAATCCAATTAAAATAACAGACCAAAACTTGTAAAAGTCAACCAATTCATCAATATCACTAGGTACCTGGTAATACCTAGCAAGATGATTCTCGTGATCCCGTTTAATGACTGTCAAGGGGTTCAGACCAGATTCCGAAAATTTAACGTTTTTGAAGTACTCCGAAAATGCAGACCCTGCAAATTTCCTAAGAGTGGTAATGCAATCACCAAGAGTATTTGTTCTTGATGGGATGTAACCTAGCAATCTACAATCTTCACCAAATTCAAATTGAAGAACGTGATCGATACCGCCTAATGTTAGAACTTGGACTTGGTTATATATCGTGTGACATGATTCCTCTAGGGATGCAGATGGTTGAGGTTTACATATATCGTCAATCACCATTTCGTCTTCCATGGTTTCAGGGAGAGAGGGCTGTTCTGCTGATATTGGTGAATATTGCTGAACATTAACTTGTGTATTGTGGTCGCCAGTTTGCATTGGATGGTCCTCGTGGTCATCGATGAGATTACCGCCGTGCATTTGGCCGATTTTCCTTTCGTCTATATTGACTGCATTTTCTACTACTATTCTATTAGCAATCAACGATGCAGTCATATTTTGTCTAAATGATATGGTGGGTATACTATCAGCTAATGCTTTGATGCAAAAATTCTTGTCATTTGACATCAAAATGACTAAATTTGCTGGATATTTATCTTTGAAAAATAAACAACAGTCTAAAATAGCATCATCCTTCGTTAATTCTGAGTCTAATTTCTCTTGGGATTTCTGACCACGTACTATCAGATCATTGTCGTGTAATAGACCGTAGCACCAGTCAATGGCCTGTCTTGCTAGTCGACTTAGATCTTCCGTTTTGTCTGACATTTTCAAGCCGTCTAATTCTTTAATCACTTGTGTAGGAATAATGATTTTGTAAACGCTACTATATTTGCCGCTTATTTGTCTTAGCTCATTAAGTAAATTAAGATGACTAATGATGAAATTGGTGTCTACTATTAGGAAGATGTCTTTTTGTGCTAATACATTGTACATCCTTTGGATCTCTCGATAATCTTGTTCGTCATTGGTTCGGTCATATTCTGCACCTTTGATTGGGGGAGGAGTCACAATTTTCCTAGCTGGAGAGGTATCCGATGTAGCTATATTGGACGTATTTACTCTTTCGTCAGCGACCCATCTGGTGATTCTATTCACCTCTGTTTGATCATTGAGGTCCATGAAGTCGACATCATTGGTGAGAGTCGACATTGTCGTGTAGTTTCTGGTCTTCCTCGGAGGCTGATTGACCAGATGAATCGATGAGTGTTTGTAAGTAGGTTTTAATACCCGTTCATATGGTTATCGATACACCATGATCTAGATATGTGCATTGCAACTGACCATATCCGATCCCATCTCATCTTCATCGACACAACCTGAACAGAAGCTCGATTGCACCAAAACACAGATACCACCAGCCACATGTCACACCAGCCACACGAACACGCCCATTTCCACTCAAAATGACAGACAAAATCGGTGCAAATTGTTGATTTGCAGTGGTATTTCAGGATATAGTGTCAAACGATCAATACTGTACTTTACTTCGTCTATTCTTTCTTGAACCAGGTCTGGTCCACAGTGTCAAGTCAAATAGAAAAGATTACACACAAATTTAATACCCGTTTATATCAACAATGGCCGGCGAATGGACCGTTGACCCTGACAACCGTAGAAAGTTAATGGCTTTACAAAAGCAAGGTGACAACAAGAAATGTTTTGATTGTAAAGCTCCAAATCCACAGTGGGCTTCCCCTAAGTTCGGTATCTTCATCTGTTTGGAATGTGCTGGTGTTCACAGAGGTTTAGGTGTCCATATTTCTTTTGTTAGATCAATCACAATGGATCAATTCAAGCCAGACGAATTGGCAAGAATGGAACAAGGTGGTAATATCAACTGTGCCTCATATTTCCAAACCAACGGTGTCGATTTATCCTTACCACCTCAACAAAAATACAACAACTATGTTGCTGAAGATTACAAGTTGAAATTGACTTCATTGATCGAAGGAACTGAATTCGTCCCACCTGACCACTCCAACGAATCACTACCTACGAAAGGTTCCTCAACAACACAGCAAGCTTCTCAATCATCAGCATCATCAGGAGCTAGCAACTCCCCATTAGAATCAAGACGTGGAACGCCATTGCAATCAGCAAACCCACAAAAGGTCCAAAACGAATCATATTTTGCTTCTTTAGGTGCTGCTAATGAATCAAGGCCTGACCATTTACCTCCATCCCAAGGTGGTAAATACCAAGGTTTTGGCTCCACTCCAGCCCCATCAACGTCATCAAACAAATCATCATTGTCAGGATTTACTTTCGATGCTTTACAAAAAGACCCAATGGGTACTTTTACAAAAGGTTGGGGTTTGTTCTCTTCAACAGTGGCTAAATCTGTCAAAGAGGTTAACGAAACGGTGATTCAACCTGGTGTGAAACAGTTTGCCGACCAAGATTATGCAGTGCAAGCAAAACGTGCCATGGAGCAGTTTGGTCACAAAGTGCAAGAAACTGGACTTACTTTGCAACAACAATTCGAACAAAAAAGAGCTGCTCAACAAGGTGGCGGTGGTCAATACAACAAGTTGTTTGATGGATTAGGAGAAGAAGAAGAAGAAGATTCTTTGATTCCAGCCTTTGGATTAGAAAAGCCAAAGGAAAAGACTAAATTACCAGGTATGGGAAATAGATCTATGAAGGAGAAAGATGGTTGGGGTGAAGATGGTGAATGGGAAAGCTTCTAGAATATACACACTCCAATTGTTGCAGTATTAGATTTGTTTTGTCTTTTGTTCTTGTTTCAATCACTAATCAATCAATAATATCTTTTTTAATTTTTGTTTTGCTGCTCCTTCTCCTCCTCCCTTTATATAATATTGTTTCTTTCATGAACACTTTCTGATTCGTTCATTCATTAAAGGTTGTATCTTTGAAACATGGTGTGATTTTTTCTTTCGTTTGTGTTTGTGTTTTTCTCAATTGTTCTTTCCTGGATAGCTAATTGCTCCATTTCCTTTGGCTTGATATCACCTTATGATGCTATCATGTCGTTTTTATAAACAATGCAATGTACTAATTTCTGTATACCTCTTACGATATCCCACTCCATCCCCTTAAAATCGCAGCTCTCATTAAAAGGTAGTCCGACTCTCAATAAAAAACGCACCTCTGACATTTATATCTGTCTATTGATAGGAGCATGCTAAAGTGACAAAAACAACAAGGTTCATGATGGTTCTTCTAAAAAAGCATCGGAAAACATCGGTACTGTACAAGCTTGGGTAAAGTATTGTGAGAGACCTACGGACACGTTGAAGAAGTTGTTTTCTAACTCACAAAAGTTCAAAAGAACAGGAAGCGGGAAAGTAGCCCAGTTAACGAAACATCGTAAAAGCCCATCCAAAATGAAAAACTACTACTTTAATGACATAGAGCCTACAAGGACTGGAAAGAACAACGACGAAGGATCAGAAGGGCCCGTTAATCCATTTAATACTAAAACTTCATTTAAAGCAAGAGAAATATCGTACTATTCGCAAGTTTCACCTTCATTAGTCAAGTACACCAGAGACGAATTACAACCGTTCCAGATCCCGGAGAGGGTTGTGGAAAGCAAAGATGGAAGTCATAAGTATCTAATGAACGTTAAGGAAGGTGTGAAGAACTTCAAACCTATGGTTTTCGGTGAAAGTCAATCACGGATTGCGAATTTCTTAGCATGTATCATCAACCACGAATACCAGTCACAAAAACAGCCGAAATCGAAAAGTGGAATACCTAAGAGTGCTAAAATATTGGCCCATTGTGGGCTTTTCACTGATATTGTACTCCGTGATAGAGACAAGTACATTGTGATTCCATACCAAGGACAGCTCATTTTCGCAACTACTAATAGAAGAGTGGGTGAGAACCATTTACTCTCTTATATTGGAATTAGATTTGAAGATATGTTAAAGACTCAACCAAAGACAATATCAGAGAATTCCAACAAGTCAAGTGACCAACATGGAGCCAGGAAAAGTTCCAAAGATGCAAAAGTTACATATGAGTATCCGCCAACGTTGGATAACAAAAGTCATTATAAAAGTATGCTTGAGATTGAGTTGAAGAAAAGTGGATTGATATGCCAGGTTGTTGTTGAAGTTGATGCTACAAATCCATCAGTTCAAGGTAATAACGGTGCAGACATTGATCCATTAACACAGCATACTGAGATGAAGCTGGTTTGTACAGAGGATGCACACCGGGCAATAAGAATGAACAAAGCAGAGTTATTAAAGTTCTTACGCTCATCGGTGAATTATTTTAGTAGCAAGTTATTGAAGTGGGTGTTACAGTGTTCATTTGGATCTATGAAACATGTTGTTGTTGGTGTTAGATCATGGTCGTTCAATATCACAGCTATCAAGTGTTACGAATTAGGCGAGCTAGTTGAATTTTTAAGACTTAATTACCCAACGGAGTACTCCAAGTATTTGAACTCTGTCGAAACTGCTGAAAGTACTTTGAACTGGGTTGTTGAAACGGTGAAGCCTGATTGTGTTTACACTTTGGATCTATCTCGAGGGGGGTCGTTGCAAGAGTATGACCCACAGAGCAAGGAATACTCAGAGTTGCGTGATAATGTTCTGACCCCAGAGTTCATTGATTGGAGAGAGAAGGGAGTTGTTAGTGAAGAGATGGAAAAAGGTGAGTACTGCTGTTATAAATCAGAGGCTCAGAATCAAGTTGAAAGAGGACAGAAGAAGAGTAGCCAGTCTAGAAAGAATGACAACGCTGAAAAGGGAGTTGACAAACTTACTGAAGGTTTCAATAAGTTGGACATATAGTGGAAATATAGAGTTCATAGGATAAAATTAACTTAGTATTCTTCTCCCCACCCTCTGTTAAGAGAGAGCCCCCTAATCAGTAGAATGATGGATTTCTGGGACGTGGCACAACGACTTGATTGTCTCCGCTTTCGATTTAGCTGTAATCTAGAAAGAGTATATAAAGAGAGGTATATATAAGCTTTTAAGTATATTTACATGAAATAACTGTTTTTTTTTTGTTTTGACCATATTGCGAAATCGGATTAACTGTTGACGGAGATTACTAAATTGGGGATATACATATAACCGAATCAACCATCGGCAATATCCCTTATTAGTTGATGGTATGATTATATTTGGCAAACAACAATCGGATCCAGCCGTCAATAGAGACAAAACGCCATCTGGGCAGCTCGTAAGTACAAACGAAAATAGTAATAGGAAATCGTGTAGCGTGTCACGTGATGATACGGGGATGAAAAGCCCAAAACGGGAGTCTAACTGTAAATGGAAGTTGCCATCTGTTGTGGAGGGAAGGGAAGGGAGGGGGAGAAGGGGAGTTTGGTACTCTCCAGACAGCGGTCAATGAGATTAAATACAAGGTGTTTAAATGTGGTGTTTGCTGTGTACTTCTAAGGGATTGGTATGGACAGATTACTATATATAAATCATCCTGACATGTTTGATCCCACCCTATAGAGAATGGGCATCGGTAGCACTTGCATGTAGAACGCCATCGGGTAAGGCAAAATTGTGAGAATATATTAAAATACTAAAGTGCATAATGTCACGTGATCAACTCAACGACGTCGACGAATCCAATAATGTATTCGTGAAGAATTTTTACCCTTTATAAATTATATTTCCTGTTAACGTTTATGTTATTCTTATTGCTAACATAGCTTACAATATAGATAGATAATCAATATACTTATTTTCCTTACATATACATATATATATATAATATCCTTACTCACTATATATATATATATATTGATCCTTATTGTTATCCTTACATTATTACATAATCTCTGGTTGCGTTATTTCCTTACTCCACTCTACGCACACAAGTTTCCACAAAAATGCCCTCCAGCGGATCATGGGAATTGTTAAGGACACCACAGACTTTTATACTTGCACTACAAATTATGTAATACTTTCATATTATATTATATAATCAACTATACAACATCTTGACATAATCAATTTTGCTTACCATCGTTACCGTACAAGTGGTAATAGCGTAGCGATGAGACAGGGCATGCCGCTGTATAGAAGTAATTAGCTCATCTCAGGTCTCAAAGACTTGCTCCATTGGTGGCTCCATGATAGGATAGAAAATCAGATGAAGAACTAGATTACAAGGGGATGCCCCTATAGTAGTTGAGGATAGGATGTAGTTGTAATAAGTTAAGCAGCTGCTGGAGTAATTAACACGTAAATGGCAACGATTGATGGTGGGCGAAATTGATTATGTCAAGATGTTGTATAGTTGATTATATAATATAATATGAAAGTATTACATAATTTGTAGTGCAAGTATAAAAGTCTGTGGTGTCCTTAACAATTCCCATGATCCGCCAGATAATTTCAGAATCTCGCGATTGTCCCAGAAAGGAAGAAATGAACCGATTCAAAGCGAACCAGGAGAGAAGTTGGAAACTACTGTGTTTTCTGTTAACAACTACCCATACACCATAATATACTACCATATCAACGTTATATACATTGTATTCACTTTATACATCCATTGCACACCAAGACGATGTAGCAAACAAGCCATCCAACCACCCACCAACCTCTCTCTTACTCCTCTCCCACCACATACACCATCCAATCAAGGCTGTGCTTTCCGGCGACTATTTCCCAATTAGGAAAATCCCCTGCGCTATCGCTGGGAAAGAGTTTTTATGCCTAAAAAATTGAACCACACTATATTTAAAAAGCTTCTTGTCTGTTCTACCTTTGATGATGTTTATGTTCCTTTTTCAATATCGGTCTACAAGTATTAATATATACATACATCTATTAAGGAAACATATTTATATATATATATACAACAAAAATGGCTCCATCCACTATTACTGAAACCATCACTGAACCAACCATCCCAGACACAATTGAGGCTTCTACTTCCAAAGGTTACTCGACTGGTGAAAGAGGTGCTCACAACATTGCCTTAGGAGGTGCTGTTCCACACAAAATCCCAGAATTTGACGATCCATATAAGAAGAGAGAATGGATACTTGAACACATGGCTGGTGCATTCAGAGTCTTTGCAGCAAACGGGTACACTGAAGGTGCTGCTGGTCACATTTCCGTGAGAGACCCTGTCGATCCAAACACTTTCTGGATTAACCCACTGGGTATCCATTTCGGTATGCTCAAGGCTTCCGATATGGTTCACATCGATGAAGATGCTAACATTATCGGTGGTAACAGGGTTGCTGTTAACGCTGCCGGGTTTGCCATTCACTCTGCATTACACAAGGCCAGACCTGATGTTAACGCTGCTTGCCACACACACTCTGTGTACGGTAAAGCTTACTCTGCATTCGGCAAACCATTAGAGATGATCAACCAAGATGCTTGTGTTTTCTACAATCACCATGCTGTGTATGAAAACTTTGGTGGTGTTGCTATTGAGCCTAAGGAAGGTGAAGATATTGCCGCTGCTATTGGTGATGGTCATGGTGTCATTTTACAAAACCATGGTTTGCTTACTGTTGGTTATACCGTTGATGAAGCAGCTTACTTATACGGGCTAATGGAGAGAACTTGTAAATGTCAACTATTAGCCGATGCTGCTGAAAACCAAGGAAGACCAAAGAGGCTTATTGGTGATGAAGAAGCTGCTTACACTTACCACATTGACGCTGACAGAGAGACATTGTACCAAGAATTCCAACCAGATTACTTGTACGAAATTCACAAGGATGACAGCTTCTTGAGTTTCAGTAAAGCCAAGGCTTAGGTCCAAAGTATATCTTCATAGTTTGAACTAAGAAAAAGGTGAGTAATAACCATAATAATAGAAGGTATCTATTGATCTAGTTCTCTGAGATGATGCTCTGGTTTGTACGTGTTTAACTTTGTTATTTATTTAATTTTTTATTCTCCTATTAATATCTTGATTTCAGCTAACCTGAAATAATATTTAGATAGTTATTTTCCTGTTTTTCTGCTGTCATTTCTGTTTTGCTTTTGTTTTGTATTGTTGTGCTATTTTCTTCTTGACTTGCAACATTTAATACTATTATTGTTAAGTATTTAGATTAAGAGAAATATAATGTACTTTGTTCTCAAAACCAAAAAGGAATTATGAGAGGCATTGTTATATAAGAAAGAAAAGATTTATCAAAACGAATAGAAGAAGTGTCAAAAAAGTAGTAGACAAACAAAACGTTCATAGAAAAGAGCCAGTGATGCTCACAAAAACAGTGATATAGAAAAGTGTGGTGTGTATAGATATACATAAAAAATCAAAATAAAAACAACAAAAAACGTCTATTACAGAATTTTAGGGGGAGTATTAAAAAAGACACTCTAGATCATAGCCATCAAACCCATGAGCAAAGTGACAAACTTCCAGAATAAACCATCCATAGAGGCAAATCCATCAGAGGCGCCTCCCTTTGATTTTGAGGTTGATGTTGTTGAAACAGCAGTAACAGTAGCCATAGTGAAAATTTCTTCGTCTTCTTCACTGGAAATAGTTGATAACCAAGTTGACAACTCAGTGAAATCCAAATTATCGTCAAATGTAGTATCATTCGATAAAAACACGGAAACGATACCATCAGAACCGAAAACAACACCACCGGACATAACAGCACCTGGAGTTCTTTCAATAAAACCGAAATTTTGAATACCGTTATAAATATCATCAGTGCCTTGATAATCATGAATAGTGGAGTAGAAGTGAGTTGATTCTGTACTGTTCATAACTTCGAAGATATCAAACTCACCACCACCAGAGTTCCACGACGAACAGTTACCATTTATTGGATACTGTGCCGTTCTTGGGATGTTTGCGTTCAGTAACCAGATGGCTGATAAATCGTAATATGTAGAATTTTCGGAAACAGTGTCGTCCACAGTTGCTTGTAACGGAGCTTCGAATTGGAACAAGAACATTTTAGTGGTACCGTAATAGCCGTGATAAGCAGGGATACCGTCTCTATAGACACCACAATCGTTATTCCAATCTGAATCTTCACAAGACACATTGGACATGATGATGAATTCTTGATTGGATTCAATGGTAACGTTACCTAAAACGGTTGACTCACTAGCTGGTGAAACACCATCAGAGTCAACGTAATCCAATGCGTTACCTAAACAAGTTACATTTTCACCAACGTTTGCTAAGAATGTAACATTTTCAGCAGTTCCTGTTTCAGCATCAAAGTAAGCTTTTCTAGACCAAGAGCCATCAGTATCACCATATGTGTAAGCATCTGCGGTGAAGAAAGCAAATTTTTGTAAGTTTATTGGACCTCTGAACTGAACCGAAACTTCTTCATCCAGAGGAGCATTTGTTCCAGAAAAAGTCCAAGGTTCATCTCTGTTCAATTCACAAGTGCACGCATCATCGGATGATGAATCTATGCTTGAAACTTTAAAGTAGGAGCCTTCGTACCCGACATTTTGGAATTGAAGGAGACCATAGTCTTGAGACCAAACTTTAGTAGACGATGCACGTGGTGTTGAAGAAGTTGCTGTTCCCGATGCCACTGAGTTTGCCTTTGCTTGTTGATTGTTGGAATTTTGATTTATATCCCTTCTTGCTACTCTTCTACTTGAGCCGGATGCAGCAGTCGCACCAGGAGACAAGAAAAGTAGAGCAGATATAAGTGATGCCGTTTGGGTAAACTTCATTGTCAAGTACTGTATGTAGTTATTAATATGACGGATTGACTTATTTGTAAAACGAGAAGAGTCAAGTGTGTATGTATCTATTACAATATGCGTATCTATTGATTCGGAAAGAAAGGGGTGCGTTTTCTAGATAGATGCAGCCAATTTAAAAGTGAATGGGTAATGAAGGTATATTTATATAGATGGATAATTTTTTGCGAAGAGAAGGTTGTAATGGGCTAATTGAAGGCTTGTGTAATTTTGAAGAACACCGTGTTTCAAAAAGAAGCTTTTAACAATGTTGAATAGAAAAGAATTAACTCGGTTCAATTGGCACAGCTTTCAAACAAAGACAAAAAGAAAGAAGCCCTGCTGCAAAAAGAGTAAAGAGAAACAAAACAACAGAACAACAACACCACAAGGTTAATAATAGAAACGAGAAGAGAGACCTGGGGTGCAAGGAGGCGTTTTGAGGTCAACCGTGTTGTAATCTCTCAATACCTGATGACATAATGGAGTATGTAAACAAACAAAGCCGTTTAATAAAATTGATCAGTT